>RJWT010008735.1:0-25937 GCA_004365215.1 Cuniculus paca | reverse complement strand
CAATGGCAGGAAAATTACATGGCAGAGACAGTGCAGTGCAAGAGGACCATAACTATTAATGTAGAGGGCATCAGTGCACCAATACAAAGAAACACAGGCAGAGTGAATCAGGAGACAGGATTCATCAATATGCTCTATACAAGAAACACATTTAACTAGAAAGAAAATTCATAGACTGAAAGTCAAAGGAGAGAGAACAATGCCCTATGTGACAGGAAGCCAGAAAAAAAAGTACGGGTAACTTACCCATCAACTGCAGAATGGATAAGAATGACATGGCATTTTATGTAGTGGAAACCTACTCAGCTATAAAGGAAGATAACCTCAAGGCTCCTATAGGTGGATGGAGGCAACTTGAGATCATGCTCACAGATGAAATGGTTCAGTCACATGGGTGAATTTCATATTGTCTCCCTAGTATAATAAACTAAAGGAGTTAGTGGGATCCAAAATACACAATAATATTGGGAAAGTCAAAAGGGAGGAATTATCTAAAAAGGGAAGAAAGTGGCCACTGTTAATCTATTTTCATGATTTGAAACTCATATTGTCTTCATTGATCTGATTAGTTTCATTTTATTCGGTTTTGTTTGATTGCATTATATTTGATGGCATGGACAGCTAAACAAAATACATAATTGCAACCATTGAGGATGTCCAAATATCTTGTTTAGAAACCCTGTTTGCTTTCATTGTTTTGTTTTGATTGATTTTGCTCGATTCTGTGTTGTTTGATTGTATTGTGTCTGAGGGTGTAGGCAACTATTCCAAAGATAACAAGAAGCATTATGGTAGCCACTGATGTTTTACTAGTGTCTTGAAGTTCTGTATTGCTTACATGGTTCTGCTTTGTTTGTTGTTTTGTTTTGTTTTGTTTTACTTGTTTTATTTTGTTCTATTTTGTTTGATTTTATTTATCCTTGATGGTATGGGCAGTTATACTGAAGATAACAAGAGGCATTATGGTAACCATTATTAATTGCCTTTTACCCTGGTTAGAAGTCATGTACCATGTTCATTGTTTTGTCGTGACTGACTCTACTCTGTTTTGTTTGGTTGTATTCTTTTCAAAATAAAAAAAAAATGAAAGTGGTAACTTCATGCACGATTTTCTTCCACTTTGAACTTTTTTTCTGTTTCAAAAGAATAGTTTTTTACCCAGAAGAAAGCCATGAATTAAATGTATCAGTCTATAAAACACTTCCTGGAAGTGTAATGCATCAGTATTTTAAAGACTAAACTAGACATTCACTCTCTTATGAAGGGCATATCCTTTGCCTCATTAGCATTTTCCTAACAGTATTGGAGAGTTGTGTATATTTTCAATGGACTTTTCAATGAAGTAGCTTTATTTAAGAGGTGACCTTTAGAATAGGAAAATGAATTATTCACGTGTAACAGCTAGTAAGCCTGAGAAAATCAATGGTTCTTGGAGCTATAGGAAATGTTTTCAGTCCAGTAAGTAAAAATATGCTTTCATTTTCCCAAAACATATTGTAACACATATGAGGAATTCTGTCAGTATAATACAAAAAGTGCAAATGTCTACAAGATTGTCTATAATTTGAGTATAAATCATAGCAAATAGCCACTTTCAAAAGGTAACCATAATCCACTAAAAGTTTGTTAAAATGGATAAAATTTTGATTGTGATTCCTACATAAGGTGATTTTGTGTAGAGTGGATTGTGTAAGCACCTGATCCATTGGTTAATGCTCTTCAACACAACCTCATAGTTCAAAAGTCATATATTTCTGAGATATCAACAAAGACATACAACAGTCTTCTGTGGTTGAAAGCCATTGGAATTTTGATTTGATATGACAATATGATATACTATATAGTTGATAGCTGGTTATGAACTTTGCCAAGTATAACACTGTGATGAAGGGCCATGTGACAGAACATTTTTCAATTACCAATGAAGCACTCATCAATTAAATCATGTTACTAGTCATTATTAGTCATTCTAATGACAAAATTTGTGGGCATTTTGAAAATCTATACTGTTCTAGAGAAGTAAGATATTTATCTGTTTTGTTATTATTGCTGTTGTTGCTTTTCATTCTCCTCCTCAGTAATGTGAACTTTTAGTTTTTGTCTTTGACCTTTTAAATTTTTTTTGACATCCAACCCAACCCCTTTTATATCTGTATCTTGATGGTAGGTTAAGTTTTGGGGTAAGAGGCTCTGGAGGTATGTGTGTGGGCTAGGGTAACTTCCCGGAAGATTCTGTTCTGGAATTCATCCAGAAAAGGTGGAGAAGAGGAAGAAATGCTTCCTTTGAAAACTAAAGATAAGGAAGAAAAACTGAATGTTGTGACTGAGCAGAGCTCTATTTAAAAACATCTACTGTCGATACCTTATACAAAGATGAAACAATGCTTGGGTGTTCTCAGGAAGCTGGATAAAGGGGCTTTCCCAACTCCTCCCCCATGTCCTGGCCTCAGGTTTAGATGTTAATTAACAATTCCTTGGTTTCCAAGATCCAAACTAGCTACCCTAATATTTATTCTTTATTTACTATCAATTTTTCATTCAAAGGCCTTTTTAAAGTTTCTCATTACAAAAAATTCTCAAAGAATTTAACAACTATTAAATAGTTCTTTAAAGTGACAGTTTTATTAGTTTAGTGAAATGAAATCAGAAACAGATGGATTAATTTTCATTTCAACTATATATGGTTTAAAAGTACTCCAAGAAAAAAATAATACATTTGGTCAAATGTGCTTAAATTTTGCTTAAAGACTCATACTTGAAAAAAAAATTAAAAGGCATCAGAATATCTAAAACTCCAATGTTTTTCCATGATAGATAATTTTCTCCCAAAGAATGTAATTTTTAAAGAAAATATTAATCTTTAGCAAGAAATAGAAACATGTTTCAACCACATATATCCCATATACATTGTACAATAGTACTTGCAGCTATGCATGGTGAACACGAGTTTAACAGACAACCAGGAAGAGTAGAAAATCAATAAGTATAGAGCTCAAATCCCACCTTTACAGCAGTTTTAATTTCACAGAACTTAAAAATACAGAATCATGTTGGAATTGTACCTATCTTCCAACACCTCATCATTAGAAGCAAATGTAAGCCAGTTACTCCAAAATGTTCCTCTAATCCTATTGCTAGCTACTTCAAATTGAAAAAGTTATTTGAATAGTCAGAGCAACCCTTGCCACGAGGAGATAAAGAACTGATACCTGCTGTGGATAATTCTGTGCAAGACTATCCTTTTTTGAATATCCAAGAACTGAGGTAAATCTGGTTGTCTCTGTGGATGTCTAGGTCTTAAGTGATCAGATAACTTGCCTACTAGTCTTGCATTGAGATGTATATAATAACAAAACCAAGTTAATGTCTACAAGTACTCTGGGAAGGGGACAAATTAGAATTTAACAAAGTCTGAATTTAACAAAGTTTATTTCAGTGAGAAGAACTGTTGAAGAGGGCAGCATTCCAGAGTGACAAGGATTGAGATTGTCCCCACCTCCAGCATAGTAAGCTATATTTATGACTAGAAAATAGGAAATGACATTCAGAAATTATTTGATTGGTGCATTTCCATGTTTGCCTTATTTGGGCATATTTTGGCAGCTTTCTTCCTGGGATTGGCTGAGGGTTAGCTGCTGTGATTATCTAAGACAGACACTTGTTACAAGGGTATAAATTCAGGTTACAATATGTTTACAAGCATGTCCCAAACTAGGTTACAATTTATCATACACAAAAGTTAGTTTGGGTCAAACTTTGTCACCCACTTACAAAGATAGGTTTAGGTCAAATTTAACTGAATTTCAGCAGACCTAGCACAGGGGTTCTCAAACTTTGGTAAGGAGCAGCATTACTTAAGAGCTAACATAGAAGGCAAAGTCTCAGGCTCCTTAAAGGAGGACTGAATCTTTGTCCTTGGTTGAGAATTACTGCCATAAATTAGCCCTTACCTGAAATTGAATTTGAGTATTTTATAGCTATAACTATACTGATGCCCCTATGGGAAAACAACTTGGGGGTTTAACTGATCACAAGCTCAGGAAGAAGCAATACCATGGCACTTCAGTTCAGAAGAAAACAAAATGAATACAGTTGTCTACCACAGTGAAAGACAGTGCACATAAGGATTCAATATCTGATCAAGGTAGTGGCTTATAGCACTGAGAAAGGGAAAGAATATCAATAAACAACCTCGAGGAAACTGGCTTTGTGGAAAATTATTTATCACCTCAGAACCATCATGCTCTCCTCATTTTCTGAAATAAATTCCAGATGAATTTTTAAAAAAATATTTTAAAAGGAAGAAAAAAAGAAAGCCAAAGCAATAGGAAATATGGGACTATATGTCAATAAGTTTGTAATGTAAAATAAGCACAAAAACAATAGATTGGACCATTCAAAAAGTTAAAACTAGTGAGATAAAAAATAGGGAAATTAAAACCCACCAATAAGTGAAGTATATGAGTTATTAAGCTTCCTGAACATTACCCTCTCTTAAACTTTCTTTTTAAACATTTCTCTTTTCTTCCTGAAAATATCCTGAAACTGCAGTCTACATTTTCTGCCCTTGCCTCTTTCCACTCCCAAAGCTACACAAATTCCTTCCTATTCACACATTAGTTGTTCTTAACTGTTAGCTTGCCTGAGAATGTCCTGCAGGATTTCTAAAATATGGATTGTGAGGATCATTCCCAAGTTTCTGATTCAGTAGAGCTGCATGGGGCTCAAGATTCTATACTTCTAGTGGACTTCTGGGTAACACTGATGTGTACATCACATTTTGTTTTATTTTATTTTATTTTATTTTGTATTTATTTATGGGGAAGTATCAGGAATTGAACTCAGGATCTCATGCTTGCCAGGCAGGCACTGTGCCACTGAGCAAAATCCCTGACCCCTTGCATCATATTTTAAAAATCACTGTCCCTCAAAATAGTATATTACTCTAGTAACACACCTTTAATAACGGACAAATCCAGTTGTCCAATTCCAATCTTCATATTAATTATGCTCTCAACATCATTTTTTATATATTTCTCCTTTTTATTTTAATTCTCTCCCCTCTGGAATTGATTTTGAATTCTGCAGTTTGCAACAACAACAAAAACTCACTCCTTTGCATATAATCCCTTCTGGGATCTAAACACTATTCATCAGGAATCGTAGCTCTTATCCCTTTCCCTCCTCAATGCTTATCCTGTGCTCACTCCCCAAATCTTAATGATTAATGTCATTTTTTCTTAGTGATCTTTTGCATATGTTATCCTCCCTCCTTCTCTGCCCGACAAATTTGCTATTTATTCTTCAAGACTCAGCTCAAATAAGCCCCATTTAGAAGAATTGTGTCAGATGGAGTTAGGTTTCTCTGACTTTTCCCAGCCTTTTCTAAGATAACTTATTATAGCTACCAAAGTATTTAAACCTAATTATTTGTTTATATATGAATCCCATTAAAATATTAACTAATCATGAGACCATTTCTAGCAAGGTTCTAGCAAAGGCTTGATTCCAGGACACTGTCAATGTTTAATGAGTGAATCAATGGACCAAAAACACAAACACAAGCACTAGTATTAACACAACATCGCTTAAATCCAACATTTAGGGTGAAACTGTTTGTATACCTGCCCTGATGCTGTGCTAGAGAAAGCATTCTTGCAAACAGATTATACTACTTGACCAGGCCATCACTGAGTAACTTATTTTACAATGTACCTGACAGAGTAATCTGTATAAGACTGTATTTAATAAATTCATATCAGATGAGAAAGGTGAGGCAAATCATCTTTTCCTCTTGTTAGAGCATGCATGATATTAAGTTCATATCAATATTAATCTTTGACAGGCATAAAAAATGTTAGAAGAGTAAAATTAAACAGTATTTATAATTCAGTTAAAAATGTACACAATCACTTGAATTTCTGAAAAGCAACTCAAATTAATATGGCGAAACATTCAGAAAGTTGTTTTAAGCATCTCAAACTAGAGGATTTTAAACATACTTCAGAGTTTTGCAAAAGTTCGTAAAATAATAAAAAGTCTCAAATTTCTCCACCACTGTTCTGTCTAGATAAAAAAAAGTTTCTTGAAATATTAGTTTAAAACACTTGGCACCTGTTAATAAGAAAAACTAACAAGAATTATTATATTGAAAGAAATTCATTTTAAAAACCCATAAACCAATAAACAATTAAGCTATACTACAGACATAGAAATGCATGCCTATCTTTTCAAATGCAGACAACAAATGTTTTGAAAATTTAGTTAAAAGGTTATTACTTAAAAATGAGTATTTAACTAGGGTAGCCATTGTTAATCTCCTGTTGTTATGTTTTGAAGATCTGTATTGCTTGCAGTGTTCTGTTCTGAAATGCTATGATGTGTTTGACTCTATTCTGTTTTGTTTCGTTCTATTCTCTTTAAAATAAAATTTAAAAAAAAATGAGTGTCTACCTTCTTAATACATGCTGTTTCGTTTTTTAATCTTTCTATCCATATTTGGTTGAAATGCTGATTTCAAAGCTCTCATGTAAAACTGTTATCAGTTAAAACTGTACCATGGTTTGTTTCATTTTTTACATCCATTATCTATAAAGTTTCAAAAACATTTCAATACAGATGAGTGAGAAAATATTTTCAAACCACTATATCTGAAAGGGTAATTTACTTGGAAATTGCAGCTATTTATAGTTTAAATAAGCATATTCCTGGATGTGAAATATAAATTTGAAAGGAATTCATCAGGTAACAGGAAAGGATACTTATTTACTCTGTGAAAAAGGACATGGTAGTTATAGCTATTTGCTTTTCTCAATATGGTGACATCTTCAATTTTAATTCAAATATTTGGGATAGCAAGCTCCACACTGACTACTCATCCTAAAATACAAAATATTTCACCATACTTACTTGGATTTAGATGGAGAATTCTTCTGTTCTTGTCTTAAATTCTTCATTTCCACTTTCATAATCTTAATAAACTTATTGACCAAAACTGCCTTATCATCTTTTTTCAGTTGTACTCTAACATGTGACTTACTGAAGTTCGTTTCCATGGTAAATGGATAAACAAATATCTTTTACCATTGTCTATTTAATGAGAGTGAAAATTCTAACCAGTGTTACTGTAGTGTACCTAAATAAATTTTGAATGGCCAGGCTTGTAGGGGTTATTAGTCATCTTTCAAACTGTGTTTCAAAATTTGCTGTTCATAGTATGATTCTAACACCATCAATGGAGAACTCTTGAGAAATGATGAAAACTAAGTCCCTACCTGACTTTCTGAGTCAGAACTTGAATTTCAGCAACATCCTGTGGGCAATTTATGTGCACATTAAATTTGGGAAGCACTACCTTTAACTTCTATAAGAATGTATCTTGGGCCAAATCCAGTAACACTACCTAGATTCTTTGTTGGAAACACTACTAGATTGATATTTCCCAAAGTGCTTTCCCCAAATTTTACCATATCTTCTTGGCCAATAAATATTCTATATTGTTTTCCCTTTCTTCTGAGGTCTTAGTGCTTCCCAAACTAAGTCCCAAATCAATACATAGTCAAGGTATTTTTTTTAAATGCAAAGACTTTGGTTCACACTGGTAGGCTACATTTAGACTCTACAGACAAAGCCAGCATCTGTCTTTTAGTAAAGAAGATAGGAGTCTTACAACATCATTGTTTGTTAAAAACTACCTATAGGTAATCAATAGACAAGGTACCATGAATTGTCTTTCTTGGAGAGTTACTATTTCTTGTTTCCAGATTGTTCAATCCTTTCTCTTTCCCCCTTCAATTAATGGGAAATAAATTCACTCATACTTTCCAAAAACAAATAGTGCAACCATCACTCATCTTCTTCCATGAGTTATTTGTTTGTTCCTATTTCTTCTGTCTTGTAATCCCAACTTTTCTTATCACTATCTACCTTATGTTCATGTATATACTTCTTCTTTCTTCTTCTTTCCTATGAGTTTCTTTCTGATGTTCCCAGCCAATATTTTACTCAGTAAGGTCCATATAATGCGCCAATAATCACATCATTCCACCATAAGAGAAGACAAATTCAGGATAATGAACTTCCCCAAACCAGCCAATCAGGATGTTATCCAAAGAATATCTGTCTGCACAGATGTCTCACTTTTGTCACTTTTATATCCAGTGAACCTCAGAATGAATGCATCAGAATCAGCAGAGTTGATCGTGAATGCAGATCCTCAGACCCCATCCAAATCCCACTAAATCAGATCTATATAATCATAACATTGCCCACCTGATGTATACACATATTAAAGTTTGAGAAGGGCTTGTAGTACACATGCACCATAAAGATTAAAGAAAAATGAAATCATCTCTTTGCAGACCCGTTAACAAAATTTAAACAAAAGCAAGATATTTTTCGCTTACATCAGACTCCAACATTTAGAGGAAAACACATTTAACTTCAATTTGCTGCTGTCAGAGCTGCTACTTTTTAAGTTCAGCAAGTCAAAATATCTTTTAAATATGTAGAAATAGAGACAATATTTCTATTTGAATTGTTTTGATTATTATCAGATCCTGCACTGACTGAATCTGACTATGGAATGATGGTGGTTTTGAAGCAGAATTTTAGGTTACTAGACTTGACAAAGACCTTAAAAGTCATGCAAAGGCAGATCCCTTTCTTGGATTTCCAAAATGTTCTATGTAATTGGTAGTCATCTATTCTTGAAGAAACAAAAGCAGTCCACACTAAACTCATGACACAGTCCCTCCTCATTTCCCTTCTGCTTGCCCATGCTGTCATCAACCAGGCTGCCCAAGTGGAAATCAGAAGATTGTTTTACACTTTGTATTTCTTTTCACCTCCAACGTCAAGTCATCCTCCACATGTCTCATACTAAATACACATACCACATACTTCAATACATGTGTGCTTTGCACCTTTGGTCTATCCTTCCTATTCACTGAGATTAACATGTCTTTCTCTTTCCTGTCTATTATTTCTGCAAAACACCCATCATCACAATGCTGTACAGAAAACCCTTCTGAACCCCAATTCTGAATGCCTTGCAATTTACCACATGATTTTTCTCCTTCTTTTATGCTACCACTTCCACTAGATTTTTCATCTTCAAATGTTCTTGGTAGTCTGCTGTTGATACTGTTGATGTCTACCTCTTATCTTAATTCTGTCTCACTTGTGGCTTTGGGGAGTACTCATGAGCCTGATTATCCCATTATAGGCACTGTATTCTTTGTGCACTGCTCCGAGTGCACTTCCAAAATTTCTGTCCCCTTTGAATAGCAGGATCTTCAACCTCATGGAGGAGCAGCTTGAAAAGCAGTGATTAGTCACTTGCATGAAAAACTATGGCCAATGAGGGACTTGAGGTTGTGCAAAGTACCCCAGCCATCCTGGCTCTCAGTGAGCAATTCTGGGCTATATTCTAAATGGCTCTTCAGATAGTCCTCCACAGGACTGGGCACTGGCCACCCACTGCTCATGCTCTTTGTTGGCATTGCTCTCTCCATATATCACCTTGTCCCTCCCTCGTATGTCTTCTTGAAATTACCTTCCAGGAAAACCACCTGCCCCAGAGACACTGCTTGCCAGTAACCAGCTCAGAGGGAAGGCAGAGGCAGGCCTTCCTCTGCACACATTCCAGCAGACAAAGGGAGACACTGCTCACTGGTAACCAGCTCACAGGAAAGGCAGAGGCAGGCCCTGCTGCTGTGCATATTCCAGCAGCCCTCAGGTTGCTTCTGCCCCAGGTAATCAGCAAGGGCTGGGAAAAACAGAAGCAGGCCCAGCACCAGAGCACCCAGTGGCCACCATTGGATACCTCTAGCCAGCACTGGCCAGGAAAACCAAACAGTCACGCTCCACAGAAATTGTAGCCAACATGGGAGGTTCCCAGAACCTCACAGCCCACTTGTTTGGAAGAACCCAAGAAAATGTCAAGATGAAGAAGCAAAAGGCAGTCCCTGGACTCCAACCCAAGCAGAGCAAGTCCAGGAGATGAAAACGTGGAAGAGAACGGGAGTCACACACCTGAAGTTTCTGCAGTGATAAAACTGAAGTAAAGAGACAACTCCGTAAGGCTATAAAAGAAATTAGAAAAGAAATACTATCTCAGGTAAAAGAAGAAATGAAAAACATAATAAAAAAATTTGCTAAGCTTCTCTAAAGAAGACATAGATAAAAAAATAGAGAAGCAAAGGAAAATGAGGGAAACCATGAATGAACAATATAAGAGAGATTTTGAATGCATGAAACAGATTCAAAGAGATATCCACAAAATTAAAAACTCCATTGAAACCTGGCAAAATTGCTTGAAAGAAACTGAAGACAGACTTTCAGACCTTGAAGACAGGTGTGTGGCTTGTGATCACAAAAGGAAAGACCTCTTAAAAATAATGAGGAACCAGGAAATAACAATTGAATGATTGCAAGATGATGGAAAGCAAAATACTTTAAGAGTGATAGGTATCAATGAAGAAGCAGGGGTCAACACAAAAGACATAAAAATTCTATTTACAGAAGTACTAGCAGAAAATTTCCCAAACATGGGAGAAATATGTGCTATTCAGATAAGTGAGGCATATAAACCTCCAGCTGGCCATAACCAAAGTAAATCTACACCCAGACCTATAATAATCAAAATCCCAGAAATTCAACACAAGAGCAGAATATTAAAAGCTGTTCAAGAAAAGAAACAGATCACCTATAAAGGAAATCCCACCAGAATCACAACAGACTTCTCAACACAAACCATCAAGTCAAGAAGAGCTTGGGGTGAAATATTGGAGAAACAAGATACTTCCATAACAAAGAAAAACCATAGAAATTCACGACTGCCAAACCAACCCTACAAAGAAGGACATTTTAGAAAGAGATAAAAAAAGACCGTGGTTCCAGGAAGAGCAGTAGAGGGGGGTCACCAAGTGGGACAGACAATAGACTAGAGGGGAAAAGTACACAGCCAATGGCAGGAAAATAGCATGGCAGAGATGAGTCAGTGCATGTTGGCCATAACTGTTAATGTAGATGGCTTCAATTCACAAGTGAAAAGAAACACAGGCAGAGTGAATCAGGAGACAAGATCCATCAATATGCTTTATCCAACAAACACATTTAACTCAAAAGGGAATTCAGAGATTAAAAATCAAAGGAAAGAAAACAATGCTCTATGTGACAGGGAACGAGAAAAAAACAGTAGGGGTAGCTTGCCCATCAGCTGCAGAATGGAAAGGAAAGATATGGCATTTCTATACAATGGAAAGCTACTCAGCTATAAAGAAAGATAACCTTAAGACTCCTGTAGGTAAATGGATACAACTTGAGAGCATGCTCATGGGTGAAAGGGTTCAGAGTCACATGGGTGAACATCCTATTGTCTAAGAAACTGGGGTAATTAGTGGGATCCAAAACACAAAATAGAGGTTGTGAAAGGTGAAAGGGGAGGAGATGTCTACGGGGGAAGGCAATGTCCATTGTTAATCTATTATTCTGTTTTGAAGCCCTGTATTGTTCTCATGGTTCTGTGTAGCTTGGTTTTATTGTTTGGTTATGTTTGATTTTATTATATTTGATGGCATGGACAGCTATTGCAAAAATAACAAAATGGATTAGAGCAGCCATTATTGATTTCCTATTATCTTTTTCCAAAGCCTTTTTTGCTTTACTTGTTTTCTTTAGATTGATTTTATTCTATTTTGCTTTATTTGATTTTGTTATGTGTGATGGTATAAGCAGCTACTTCGAAGATAAGATGCATCATGATAGCCTCTGCTGTATTCCTACAGTCTTGTTTGAAGTCCTGTATTGCTTTCATTGTTTTCTTTTGGTTGGTTTTATTCTATTATGTTTTATTTGATTGTATTATACCTGAGGGTACGGGCAGTTATTTTGAAGATAACAAGAGGCATTATGGTAGCCATTATTGAGTTCCTTTCATTTTGTTTTGAAGTCTTGTGTTATGTTCATTGTTTTGTTTTGATTGACTATTCTATTTTGTTTTGCTTGTTTTTATTATGTCTGATGATATAAACAGCTACTTTGAAGATAACAAGATGCATTATTGTAGCCACTGTGGTATTCCAACTGCTTTGTTTTGAAGTCCTGCATTGCTTCCATTGTTTTGTATTGATTTGTTTTATTCTGTTGTGTTGTGTTTGATTTTATTATGCCTGATGGTAGGGGAAGTTATTTTGAAGATAGCAAGAGCAACATGGTAACCACTGATGGTTTATTTTTATTTTGTTTTGAAGTCTTGTATCACATTCTTTGTTTTGTTTTGATTGAATATTGTTTTATTTTGTATTTGTTTTATTCTCTTCAAAATAAAAAAAAACTACCTGCCCCATCTCTTGTCTCAAGAGTCTGATGATGGGAGGAGAAAGAGCATTAGCATTTACCAACCATACATTCATGTCTGTGGATATATGTCTCTATGTATTTGTGTGTATATATGAATATACAAATGTACGTACACATAGTCTTGTACTGATGCATTTAATGTATGGTAAAGTGAACAAATAGAAGTAAAAATATTTTGAAATAATTTCCCTTTTCCAAATACCTTATTATCTCAAATAACTTCAAGCTATCAATATCAAGAAAAAAAGAGTCCTTTCAAGGTATAGCCTGGATTGCATTTTTAGTAACAGTGATTTTTTAAGTCCAAATTAAATAGCCTTCTTGGTCATTTCTGTTTTTCTATTTTTCTTGGACGTACTTCTTACTTCACTTGACTGTTTCACTGCTTACAAACTTATTGCATGATTGCTGAAGCAATCGTCATAAGACCAGGAGAAAATCACTGCTGCTGGCACCGCTGTTTTTTCCATTGCTCCTTCCGTGCTATTGTCTTCTAGGTGATGGTTTTTTGTCAGTTTCCTTTACAATGCACTTATCCAGAAGTTCAATGAAAGACCAATAATTAAATCCAAGTTTCCACCTAATCAGCATTTAGCCAGAAACACAGCAAAATAGGCTCTGAGTGTAAATGGGAGTGACCCTGGAAGCCACACTGCTCTGTGGAGCTCCTACTCTGCACAAATTTCCACCCAAACATACGTGGCACTCAGCCTGAATTAGGGTGTTGTCCAGCCATCTATTAAATAGTTGTCAAACTCGATTTCTTTTTTCTCTAAAATTAAAAGCATATAATCATGGAACTCCACTTTAGACTCCACGGACTTAGTCTCTGAGTTCTAGAAAAGTAAAATTTAAACTCCATAGAATGACTTCTAGACACTTAGTGATTTGTCTCCTGTTTACTGTATCCAACTTTATTTTGACTCACCACTATACTTCCTGTGCTGTGACATCACAGACTTCCTTGGATTTCTAAAATCAGCCGGTTCTTGTGTATCATAGAACCTTTATAAACACTCTTCTCTATGTCCATTTGGCTTTTCATGCTCTTATCAACGAAACAAGTCATAAAATTCACCGCCTTATAAATATGTCTCATGGCTCATGATTAGTGGTAACTGAATACAACACACTAAAGACTTCTAAGTGAGTTCAGATGCACTGCACCATACACAGTCCCACCTTGGCTGTGAACATGCCAGCATCTTCCCTCAGCTCTCTGCCCGGGGAGTTCCACAGCACTCACTCCAGGTAATGTGCAGTCCCTGGGGGAAAACTCCACCAAGAAGGACAGGAGCAGTTGGGCAAGTGCTTAAGAACCCACTCCCAAATAAATCTATGTGCTCCCAATCCTTCCCTTGATTCTGTTCTCAGTAGGAAGGACACAGAGAAACTGAAAAACCACTTTATATAAATCTACTTCTGGAATCATGAAGTTCCTTCCCCTCAATATCCACCCCTCAATACACTGATGTATTTCTGTTCTTTTCTATTATTCAATTTGAATAAATCCTGACTGGCTCACTCACCACAGACGCAATGGTTGGTTATAACAAGAATTTTCAGGCTCCTCCCTCCCTCCCTCCTTCAGCTGCTTGAAAAGTGAACCCGGTAGAATGCCACACGCACTCTTTCTTGCATGTCTATTCCTTTGGCTCCTTTGCTACTCATCTGATGCAGCATTTTGGGTTCTTTGATGTCACTGTGCCATATGAGCACTGTGATTTCCTTTGACACTGGCATGGGTCCAACCCTACCCTTGAAGGCTTAGCTGTCTCTGCTATGCTAGCTCGCCTTCACTCCGCTGGCCAGGCAGAGCAGTCCTGGGCGGTGCCTTGCTTGGTCTTTCCTGGGCCTCCATGCCCAAGGTGCCCTTGGGGCATTTCTTAAGCTCTATAGCTTTTCCCACATTTAGTAAGCAAGTTGGTCAGTTTTATCCCCCTAAGACATTTATTGATGATAAGTTGTATGCAAGAGATGCGTTCAGTCAATGCTTACGATTCCCTGTTTAAAACCACCGCCCTCTTGAATGTCTTTAAATGACTAATATTTTCTCACTAAGGTAAATTCAGCATTCTCCACCCATCTCCGCTTCCAATACCCTGAAGGCTCAAGCAAGTTATTTAATTTCTCCAGGCTTTATGGTTTTATTTGCAAAAGTGGAATTATAATTACTTGCCTGCTACAAGACAGTGAATATAATTAGATTATGTCTTGAATTTTCTTAAAGGTATATGACTACCACTACCTACCTGCATGATTTCAAATTTTATTATAGTTTCATATCAAAACTATCCTCTCATCCCACCCATACGCAGCATCCTCCTCCAGCCCTTGACTAACACTGCCATCCTTTGTAAGCTATGTCAGCTCCACGCCCCGAGATGGATGCATAAATATAATTGCTGACACCGATTTGTTCTCAAAAAAGCCTATCACGATGGTGCAAGTGTGTAGCTCCCAATAAAGGATGTGACAATTACGGATATAAATTCAGGCTTTGGCATCCTCATATTTAGACATCAAACAAGACTTCCATGCTGTACAAAGCAAAGGAACAGGAAAACATAGACCACTCAGCATGAGTGCACTGGCTCCAGCAGGTCAGGAGGCTGCTTCTTCAGAAGATGAAAATATTCTCTGCTTCCTGTGTTTCAGGAAGAACCTGGGCCCTTCTCGGCAACGTAAATCTCCACAGTGAAAAATAAAAAAAGTCTCAGGTCCACCCCGTCATTTCTAAAATTGGAGGGGAACACAATCCTGGGATTCAAATGGGAGAAACAGATATCAAAAGAATTAAATAACATGAAAAGTTAGGGAGCCAGGGTTAGGACACACTTTTCATTTACTATTCTGGGTTCCTTTTCTCAACCAGGTTCACTTATTCAGGCATGTTTTGGTATCTTTTAGGTCTAAAATCTTGAGGACAATTAAGACTTCTTCTAACCTTGAGTTTAGAGCAAAACAATTGATTCAGCATAATGGCTTTGTGTATTCAATTTATTGTTAAGGAAATCATTTGTATACAACTTTAAAGCACAAAGAAAATAAGATTTTACAAGGGGATTAGATAGGGTGGAGTGATTACCAGCTATTTATTTAAAATATATTTATTGTGAACATTTTGAAAAAGCACAAACAAAACCATTTTGTGAACCGGCATGTGCTTTATGTCCCCACAGCTTCAGTGATTATTAGTCCAGAACCAGCCGGCTATAGCTGGTTTTATAACTGCAGATGCCCAACCTGTACACAGCCAGTCAAGTCTGACAGCCTTGCGCCTGCTATTTTCCAGAGTATGATTTTTTTCCCCCTGCTGTTTGTAGCCACTATAAATTCACCAAAGGGAAAAATGGACTGAAGCTGTATGTGTGCGTGGGTGTTTTCCCATGCACTATATTTGTTTATTAACATAGTCCAGTCCCCAGGGAAATTAAACAGAAGAAAAAAGTTAGTTTCACTGTAGAAGATTCAAAGAACTTAACATTTTACAAGCTCTGGTCATTAATTCTTATAGGTCTCTATACGTCAGTAAGTGGGAAGTGTTATTAACCCCATTTCACAGATGAAGAAACTGAGGTCTTTAATGATTAAATGTCTCATCCAGAGCCAAACGATGCTGGCAAGAGAATCAAGGACTTCCAATAAAACTCATTTATTTAACCTCTAGGCCACTGCTGTCCAATAGCAATACGACGTGAGCGACATACGTGATTTTTCCAATAGTCATGTTTTTTAAAAAAATAACCATAAGTAGGTGAATTACTTTTAATAATATGTTCTACTTAGCCAATATGTCCAAGAGGTGATTGCAACAAATAACAATTTTTTAAATTGTTTTTCTGGAGATAGTTTATATATTTTTTTAATGCTAAATCTTCAAAAACCAGTGTGTATTCAGCACTCACAGTGCAGCTCAATTTGGACTGGTCACACCTCAAGCAGTCATGTGTGGCTGGTGGCTCCCGGAAGGGACAGCTCACCTCTAGATCACAGGTCATCTTTTCATGAGGCCACACTTGGTCCCACTAGTTAGCCTAACCAAGACATACTCCTGCCTTCTGTCACCTTTATGAGATAGCTTCAATTTTGTCTTAATATTGCTTTGACCAGGGCTGATGAAAGTATCCCAAATTACAGTCATGAATTTAAACCTTTGGAAAGTAAAATGAAGTCCAACTCTAGGAGAAAAAGGAAAAAAACAAACAAAAGATTCCACACATTTATAAAGAGAATAAAAGGCATATTCATCTCAAGGTTTTACACTTGAAAGGTTTACTAAATTAGGATCAGACTATAATGGATACACAAATAAATGACTTATTTGGGGATAAGAGCTGTAAAGCTATGACTTGCCACCTGTGCCAGGAAATATTGAAAATATCTTTTTCTGTTGCTGATTCAATACATTTCACTAATTTAATACAGACATAATTACAGAATAGTATTATTTTAAGGGAAAAATAAGACCCACATGTGACCCAATTCTCAGTGGTATTAATACAATTAGAACATTGCCTCATATCTAATCAAAGCATACTTGAATTCCTCAATGAAAGGGAAAAATTTACCTTTACACGCCACACAAAACCACAAGCAGATTTATTGGAATCTCTAATTCATTTTCCTGGGCGTCCATGAATTTGTGGTACTATCAAGCAAAGCATCTGAAATCTTAGGATATTTTACAAAACCCCAATTCCTTGACAACATACATTAAACTTAGCCTTCAGATCTGTGGTGGACGATGCAATGTTTCCACAGGTGAAAATGTGACTATGGCCTGTATTCCACAGGTGTATGCCACGGTGAGGGATTAGGGTCTAAAGCCTGACAGATCAGGTTGGTAATAATCAGCAATACATGACTGATTAGGAAGTGACTTTATGGTTAAGTAAAATATCGTGCACAATAAATTAATGTCCTACAAGTCAATGCCCATTGCAGGTTTAGAACTACAGTATTGGCAATGGCTAATCATCAAATGCTTTTAATACTAGCAATACTTCGAATCATAAGTTATTGCCAAGAATTTTATGATGGACATTTCTGCAGTAAAGACCTGAACCAGAGATGTGTGATTGACACTTGAAGGAGGAATGCAGTATAAAAGAGTTGGCCCTCTGTGTACACAAGAATGAAACTCAAAAAAAGAAAGAATGAAACTCAATAAAGAAGTTTCACTATATTTATATCTCTCTGTCCATCTGTTTATCTGCTTACCTATCCCTGTATGTTCATTCCCAGAGAAATGAATCATAAAAGCATGCTAGGAAGCAGATGAATGAAAACTATAGATACGTATTAGTAAAACAGAAAAAAAGGTCGTATTTGCTGAATAGTAACCCACTTCCAAGACAAGTTTTCAAATTGATCTCTTTTGAATGAGATCAGTTTTGAAATTGATCAAATACTCCTTTGACTCGAATCAGTTCAAGAAAAATAGTTCCAGAAATTCATATTCATTTGAAGGTCCAGTAATGTACAATGTACTTAACCATATTTTATTTGCAAGTTCACATTAAAAGTCAGTGGAGTGAGAATTTTGCCTTTTTTGCTCACAGGATTTAATCTACTAACATTATTTTAGCTCTAATTTTCCAGACTCGGCCCAAAGCTTCATTTAGTTGGCTATCTTCTTGTTCCAAATATACTCATTTGACTTTATAAGAATTCTGGCTTGAAGTGAATCACACAGACCCAAAAGAATCAGGCAAAACATGCATTTACACACATGGTCCATCAATTTGGACAACTCATCATGCATCAGTGAGAACCTCAAATTTCCTAGAAGGAGATTAGCCAGTGAGATGAGGAGTAAATGCTTCTCACCCATCTCATTGTTTCTTTCTTCCAAGTGTATCAGATCATCGAAACTTTAAAACAGACTCTTAGAATTTCCATGACTCTTATTTGGTCTGGTCCCCCAGAGACTATTTTAGAAGGCATCTATAAATAGATGCTAAACTACGATTGCTGCTTTCTAGAAGTAGCAGCGAATTACTGTATTATCAGGTTATGTATTTAACATGCTTGATTGTGCCTTGATTTTTTCAAAAAAAATATAATATTTATTTTGTATTTTGATACATAACTAATTTATTGTTTTGTTTGACCACACATATTAGTATAAAGCTGTGCATGTTTTAAAGCAGTATGTACTTATTAGGTTTATGGCTTCTGGCAATGGTGAAAAAAAGATTCCTAGATCTTAAAGAAAATTTCCACCAATAAAAATAATTACTTCCATGGAAGCTTCATTTTTCTCCCACAGATATTTCATAATCTGCAGAAGAGAAACAAAAGGGCTAATTGATGAGGTTATATCAAAGTCTCCCTAACATTTAGGCAGTTTACTTGGTGACCAAACATTGCACCTGGCAGCAAATCTCTAGGTTATGCATGGAGTATAACCTTCATATTCAGACGATTAGGTCTACACAAAGAGACTGCAAAACTGCCAACTCATGTCTCAGGTAGCCCCTGAGAGTGGCATGATTTGGTGCAGAATAGTCTATAAAATTACATGTCCCTGTAGATTACCGTGTAATTACATTGAGGAGACAGAAAAATAATTGCTTGTAACTTACACTGTGGCTGAGAAGATATAAATAATCACATATACACTATGTAATGATGTCTGATCATTTGGCCACAAATATGTCACCACTACTACATATTTAAAAGGCTACCAGTGACCACAGAAGAATAAAGCACTGGTTAGTTTTTTGAAAATTGAAATTTAAAGACTGGAATCCCTGACAGCTACAGAGGACTCTTCAGAAAAAATTGTGAGACTCCCAACCTGCTCTCACATCAGGAAAGAAAAGTGAGTAGTGTATTGAGAGGTACTTGGTTTGTACCTTTCATTTCGGCTTTTGCCATCAGATCCTGATTTCTCAGGTCCTAACATGTGTTCTTCACAAGGTGTAGATAAAAGTGTACAACATGCTAAAAATTCAACCTGATGCAGAAGGGACAGCTGAGCAATTATTCTTAACATTTAATCATTTGCTGCTTAACTCATAATATGCTAGATATTATTTGTTATGATTAGATCCTAATTTTCTTTAGTCATAATTCTTTAGTCTAATTTACTATTTTTAAATTTAAAAAGAAATAATAAATTTTATGCCTAAAAAATAACTGATAGTTTAAACATGTTTGCTATGTGTAGGTAATATATGCATAAGTCACCAACAACTATAAATTATTTAATCTATTTACAGGTAAAATTATATATATATATATATATATATATTAGAGATGAAATTATATATATATAATTCCTTCCAGATTTGAGTAGAGTTATTTGACCTCTTTGTTTCATCAGATCTTGATCAGTAATTGATAAAGTTTGGGAGTAACTCCAGTATTAGTTTAGGAGCTTTGGAAGCCCATTTAGGGTTAGGGAATTTTGCCATTTCTATGTTGCCTATATTGCCATTACTTGTGTAGACACTGTAGTGTTTCCTTTATATTCCAGTATAACTTGACACTAATTAAATAGTGACAAATATTCCTGTCCTAATTTTCATTATGTCAGACAGGTAACTGCAATGTCAATGTCTGAATGTTCCAAACTCAGTGAAAGTTGTAAAATACTGTCTGTTCACAGAGCCAAGTTTGTAGCAAGTGAGTGAAAATTCTTATTCTCATTTAGCTATAATATTAAATTTATTTTTCATTAGGGAAAACAGCATCCTAATTATTTTAAGAATAGTAATAGTAGTTTATTTTATTTTATTTTATTTTTGCTCTGACTGTGCTCTATTCCATGCTTACTGACTTAAATGCCTTTCTAATGGAAGCTACCATAGGAAACAAAAGCGTATGAAAATATTGGCTTACTGAATTAAGAAAATAACTTTGTTTTGAAGCTACACAGTTGGATAGAAATAGAGACTAATCATAAATAAAACTGAAACATTATAATATATTGTTTAAGAGAGAGCTTGGCAACCCTTGTATCATGGGTTTAAGCAATCTGATGAAGTCTCTATCAACCTTTCTCAAGGCAATGTCTTTAAAAGCCTGAGAAAAAATGCTTGAAAATGCAAACAAATCCAATTCTATGAATGAAATAGTAAAAAGTAGATCTGTGAAGCAGTAAAACACATACATTCTATTAATAGGTTATTATGTGACTATTAAATTTAAATGAGACTAATAGCCATGCTACTTTAAGATATCGCAACAACTCTCATTTAATATGAAACATATCTATGTTCTCTACTTTAGTTTGTTGCTTGCATTCATTCATTCATTACTGAAAGAAAACTATTTAGTGCAAGAATAAAGATGTAATTTTCCCCCATTCTAACATATAGATCCCTTGAATTCCATCCATACTAGCTTTGGAGGTGAGGTCCTGTAGTTGCTATGTTAAAATCTAATGATTTTGTACTAATTTCTAAGACATTTGTTTATAATGTTGTTTCACTCTTACTATTTCTTGGATGAAGGAAGGTGAAGAACTGTTTATTTACTTTATAGAAATATTAGGAATGGATGAGCGTGTTACTCAAAGATACACTAAGAGAATCCTCTTATTAGTCAAGGAAAGGCAGTATTCACTATACAAAAGGCTGTATTTCATAAGTATAAATTGCATATTGAGTAAATAATATAAATAGTAACTTACTTTTTCCCACTTGTATTCCCTTCACATTTTATAAACAAGATTATACTAGGATGATCCACGTGTGATATCCTCATTCTGAGCTAATCAGAAACTAAGACCACTAAGAAATAATTTTGCCATTCCTAGATTCCCTATAGTGCCATTTTACTTGTGTAGACACTGTAGTATTTCCTTTATATTCCAATGTAACTCAACACTAGTTAAACAGTGACAAATATTCCTATACTAATTTTCATCATGTCAGACACATAATTGCAATGTCAACATCTGAACATTCCAAACCCAGTGAAAGTTGTAAAATACGGTCTATTCATAGAACCAAGCTTGTAGCAAGTGAGGAAAAATTCTTATTTCCATATACAGACTGCCCTTCCCATGGAATATTCTCACGAAACTTCTAAGTGCCCATCTCCCAATGATTACACCATTATTATTTACCGAGCTGTGAGAAGTGGTTCTCACTACACATAGCAGAGAGGAACGAGCTTGCAATTTTAATAAGGCCCACAAGATAATTAAGCGATACAATTTCTTCTTCTAATGCCAGGCCAGAAGGACTCTTCAGCTTGTAATATGAATGACTAACAGCTTTCATGTTTGAATTTATGCATGGTTATAAAGGATATTTTGACTTTTTTTAGTCAGCCCTTTCATTTGTCTCTATTTCCTCAGGCAAAAATAAAACATCCTACATCATGTTGCATTAAAAAATGAGGAGGTTGAAGCAGGCTGCGGCTCTATCCACTCCTCTTTTTTCAAATGTGTTCTGAACACTGTGCATGAAGTTACTCATTTTCTCACGAAAACAATAATAACAACAAATGGCATCTTAGAATAGCTCCATAAATGCGAGCAGTGATCATGCCAAATAAGGCAGACGCATGTCTTTGTGAAGTAAACAAGGGTAAGAATGACTGATGTCATTCTATAGATTTACATCTTATAGTCAATGTGATTCTGAAATCTTCACAAGGATGGGCTTCTTCAAGGACCAAAATATGCCCATGAAACCCTTTGGCTCAAGGATAATAATGTACCTAATTTAGGGCATAGCATTCACATAGACATGAGTGCAACACAAGGGACTTTGTTAACTGTTATAAACTTGTCTTAAGGAATGCTAGAGAAAAGTGGAAAAGGGAGACACAGCTTGAGTTCTGAGGCATCAGAGAACCTCATGAAAGTTGTTTAATTTGAAAGTTTTGAAAATAAGGTTTCATCAGGCAATGACAAAAAACAGGCATTCCAAACAAGAGGAAAAAGCATGAGTGAAGTTGGAGACAGGAAGAAGTAATGCACACTTAAGGAATTTATAATTAACCAGTTAACTTTAGGCTTATTATTCACTAGGGAGATCCTTAGATTCATGTTCTTAGATCATGGAGGAAGTTAAGTGCTACCATTAAGAGTTTGAAGTTTAGTTGCCTGGTCTCAGAGAGGCACTGAAGATCTTAGAGGCAGAGAATGGTGTGCCTGAGTAGGTTTTGGATGGCATTCCTCATACCAAGGAGGTCACTTAGAAGTTGACCAGTCTCATTCATAAGTAGATAAGGACTTGAACCAAGTGATATTACGAATGGAAAAAAATATGAAAAAGTTACATCAAAGACAAACAAAGGAGTTCTAGAGATGTTAAAGAACATGAACAAGATCCCTAATGATAAGGTGTTCTGTGAATGACTTAGAAATTACACCTGGAAAATCTGAACGAGTGATTTCCATTAATCCCTCTTAGTGGGTCATCTTGTCGCACATAGCATCAAGCTGACTAAAAGAGAATCCAAGATGCAGAAGCTGCTTTGACAACTAATGCAATAAAATCATCATCCAGAAGAAATGGACTGTGTGAGCATTAGATTGGAAGAAAGTATAGATAGTGCAAAGAGTCAAAAGAACTGTTACTTACCCAAGAGCACTAGTGTACAATTGCCACCTGGGTAAATGTGAAATATAATTCTGAAAAATTGGTGATTTATCCAAGTAGAAGTAGATAGTGTCAATCGTTACATATGAATTTATAGTACTAACCATAAAAAAAATCTAACTTATATCAGCATAGACGGCCAACACGGTTTCACAGTGGGTATACTCCATGAAAAGATAAGTTTCAGTTTTCAAGAAATGTGAGTGATAGCTAACACAATTTTCTTAATAAGAAAAATCAAAGGCAAGCTATAACTGTGGAAAGCAAAGAAGTTCTGGTATAATATGAAAAGTAAAGCAAAAGTTTTTCATGTTGGAGCAACATACAAAAGAAGTTAGCATGTAAAAGAAGGATGGTATTTCTTGTTCTGTAAAGACCAGTACTAAATGAGTTAAAGATTATGTACCAGTAGAGAAAGAACAGTAATTAAAACCCACTAGAGTACTTGTTTCTACACTGAACAAGAATTATGTTGTATTATAACCATGTTTCACCTAAGAGACTCAGTTTATAGAAAAGTCAGGCAAGACTTGACTAAAGTTACAGAAAAGAATACAAATGTTATCAAATATCTATTTTCTCAGGAGATAGAAAGTAGAAGCAGAGGGAAATGGTGGCATAAAAAAGAACAAAGTAGAACAATTTATATAGAAGGAAAGGGTTCAAATATATAAGTTAAGGGCTGGAGATACAGCTCAGTGGCACAGTGCCTGCCTTGAATTGATGCTATTGAACAAAGACTGAATAGCTACATGGGGTGGCATATAGGAGCTATTGCTCATCCTTCATAAAAAAGTAAACTGGCAAAAGTTAAAACTTAGAAAACTGTAGTGTCATATTATTTAAATTTATGGTAGTAAACACCAGGAACATTTGAACAGAAATGTTGAACAAGATAGTCTCCAGCAAACAAAATTAGGAATTCAGTTAATCGTGGGAGTGAAAACAAATTCTTTTAATTTTGAATTCTCCTATTTGTTACTATGTAGTATGACAAAACTGATTGCAAATTAATTACCAACAACATTTTTAAAATACAGAATAGAGCAGGGTGATGGAAAGAAACTCCAAACGGAGAAAAATATCTAGTCTGCCTTCAAAGCACAGGGTATCATTTAGGAAGGGAGTGGAAGAAAGAAATACAAGAAGGCTGGATAATTTTCTGTCGATAGAAAGACTTTTTCTGCCAAAGGAAAATGAAGTGGGGCCAGGGAGTGAGATGTTGGAAGGGAGAAGTTTAATGGAAATAATCTCCATGTGAATCTGAGGGGAAGCGCTTGAAATTCCAAGGTTTGTAGGTCTAAAATTATTTGGTACAAAACAGAAATATATTTCTAATGACAGCATATAATTTTAAAACTCAAAGCATGAAGTTTGTAGAATTCTCAGAAGGTTGGTAGATTACTAATCTCCATAAACCTCCTAAACATCTACCATATTCTTTAACATCTTCAGAATATATTACCTATTTTGTAAATAGAGTGTAAGACCCAATTAGGAATTGTTTCCCTATTTTTAACTCAAACACCATTGAAACCTGGAGGAAAAAGAGAATCTTTTCCCAGAAGTGGATTTGCTGGCTTAAGGCAAGCATCTGTAGTTTTGTCATGGTCAAATGTCTCTCCAAAAGGATTGCATCAATTTACAATCCTTGAAAGATAAAAGAATGCTTAACGACTTCATCAGTGTAGACTGTAGTTTTTGAGAGGCGTTCATTTCAATATGATTGAGAAATATTGAAACAGTCTGCATCTCCACAAATAGGTAATGGTGAACATCTTAACACCTCCTATAAAGGAGTGGCATACAGCAACAGAAAAGAATGGGAAAGATTTTTATCTATTGAAATAGGGTGTATTGCTAATGAAAAAGCAAGGTACAGAAAATGTGCATTTTATCTTATCTTTGTGTAAATAGAGAAGAGGAGAATTATAATGTTTATTCACATTTGTCTGCACATGCATGTGCACACCAGAAGGAGATACAAAACCTAAAACCTTTCTGAAAAAGGCCAAGACTGAGATCTGAAAACATGAGCTAGAAGAGGAATGGAATTTCTATTATATAGTTTTATTCTTTTTAATTTTTTACTCATAAATATACTTTTTTTTTAAAATAACAAAGAAGGAAACAATACAAAAGAGCAATAATAGATGTTATAAAGATATGTATATTTTATATAGTAAGTAATCTACTTACTATTTCTGTTCATAAAATATTCAGACAAAGAAGACTGTTACAACTTAAAAATACCATCTAAAATGACCTTGTACAAATATTTCAAACACAAATGAGCTTTCAGAACTCTAATAGTATAAGGTAATATTGTATATAGTCATATATCAAGTTCAGTTTTTTGTTTCAAAATATTAATTGTAACAATTTTATAATTAATGTAATTTAACCTATAAATAGTTCTATAATAACATAAAATTAACAAAATTAAAAATCCCTCTGATAATCTACTAAATAGAAATAAGTGAATACTTTTGTAACTTAATCAAATATGTATCTCAGTATAGACACCAGCATCAGACTCATCAGGGAGTCACTGGAAATATAACCAATGATGTCAAGAAAAGTACCATGATATCTGTCATTACCAAAAGTGTTTAATGCACTACTATCAGTACAAGGTCAGTATAATTTTTTTAATAGTAACTGTGAATTTTATTTCAATGTAGGCTTTTGTCAACAAATTAAGGAGGAATAATATTGAGTAAATCCAAGAGAGTATTGCTACATGGGAAGCCATCCACCCACCCATCCACCCATCGAGAGCAGCACAAAGGACTGGAGATACAAAGGTGCGTAAGATACCAACCCCACGCTCAAAAAAAAAAATTCAGTCTAGTCTCAGAAAGAGACTCGGAGAAGTTCGGTTCAGTTTATTATAGTGTCAAGTAGATTTACAACTATTGCACTTATTCTGCTTACAGAAGGTCAACATTTAAGAGCGATTTTTCTCTAGTAAAGACACGTTTTGAGAATCTTCAATGTAAGATG
>RJWT010008734.1:8937-26023 GCA_004365215.1 Cuniculus paca | reverse complement strand
TTTTTAAAATTTTCTCAAAAAATCCACCATTGTCTTTGATTGAAAAGGGAGGAGGACATCTTAGTAAATGTATGCCCCGCTTTTGGGCAAATAGGAGGAGGGAAGAGAGCTCATCTTATACCTGCTTTTTCCAACAGGGTAAAAGCAGGAAAATTGGGGGGTGGCATATATTGCTGCCCTTCAACTGACCACTAATTTGCTATTTTGATTCCTGTTTCAGGAGATTTTTATATTCTGCTTCATTACTAACAGGAATAATATTGGATGAGTAATTAGTTAAAGGACAGATTTTAGAAATACGAATTCTCTTTCCCATCATCTTCTCGGTTATGTGTGGGGAGACCAAAAAGGGAGACACTAACTAGGCTAGTGATAGACTACTTTAGAAATAAATAGGGGGTTTCCTATGTGTAGAAGCTGCTGGAGTTTTTAGTGCAATTACAAGACAACCCTAAACTTTCTTCTTGACCTTTCATGACTCTTGTGGGGACTCATGGCCTTTCCCAAGCCCAGGGAAAGAGGTGGACTCACCTCATTTGCTGGCAGATGCTACTGCTAATTCACACCTAGGGCAGGATTTTTTGAGTGCTGATGTAAAACATAGCATGGAGTTTCTAAGCCAGACCAGCAACCTGTGAAATTAGTTATTGATTCAGAACAAAGTTTCTTAGGAGCCACAAAGCTTGGTGGGATTAGCATGGGTGTGGGAGACAGACAGGGCCAGGCTTGTCCCCTGGGCTTTGCCACTAGCCCCTTTGTAACTTCAGCACATCACTTGCCTCTTCTAACCAATTTTCTCGGCTGTAAAATGGGGACAACACTTAAACACTAAGGTGACTGGGAGGTCTGAATAGAATCCAGTAGCTAAAGCACCTGCAGTGTGTTACATAAAAGATCCTAGTTATATCCGCAGAGCTGGGTGGCTGGGGCTGCACTTGGAACTGTGGTAGTTTGGGTCCTCCTGGAAAACAGGAGGAAGAACTAAGCATTTGCTCTTGAGACTTCTTCTGCCTAGAAATCAGCCTTGTGAATCTGGGCTTTCGAAGAGGTGAGCACTTTGTGTAAGCTGATCAAATGGGGCGCGCTAGAGACAACATCACTCCGGAGTTGATTTCAGAAGGAATGCATTTCAACAGCAAGGCTGACTGTCAAGGCCCAGCTCATAGAGCTTGTGGGATGGGTGACCATCCTTCATGTCCTTCCCTGCACACGAGGGGATTAGAGGAAAGTCACTGTGTCTCATCCATGTTGTGAAAACCCAAGGCTCTCCCAGTACTTCAGGCTTCTGCAATATTTTCATGAACATTTCTTTAAAAATATTTTGAGTTATTCTCTAGGCTCTGAAACTAGGCTGGAATGGTGAAAAGTCAGGTTCAGCACTTTTTAATTACATGACTATGGGCAAGTTATTGACTTTTTCAAGGACAGATTCCTCCTTCATAAAATGGAGTGACAGTATCTACTGAACAGAGTTGTCCAGAAGATTAAGGTTTACATGCACAAAGCACATTAGTGCCTGATAAATACAAGGGCTCATCAGATGCTGCCTGTTACTTTGCCAGTCCCTGGACACTTCCCAATCCCTGCATTTGATTTGCAGGTAAGATAGTTTTTGTGCCTGACTCTGTGTATTTAGAATAAAATCCAGATGTTTCACCTGAATCTGCATTAGGAATCAGCAAGTTCTTTCTGTAAAGGGCCAACCAATAAATATTAAAAATACTTCTTAGCCAAACTTGGTGGTGCATAATTGTAATCCTAACTCAGCACTCTGGGAGGCTAAGGTTGAGGCAGGAAGACTGTAAGTTTGAGCTGGGCAACTGAGTGATTTAGTAAGGTCTTATTTCAAAGTTAATTAATTAATTAATTAAAAGGGCTGGGGTCGTAGCTCAGTTGAAGGCCCAGGTTTCAATCCCCTGTACCACAGGGGAAAGAAATTTTACTACTTAACACTGCCTTTGTTACTGGAAATAGCCATAGGCACCTGTGTCAATGAAAGAATAAAGTTTTATTCCAGTAAAATTTTGTAGATACTGGAACTCAAATTTTGTATAATATCATAAACCATGAAATAATGTTCTGGTTTTCCCCCTCAAGCATTTAAATTTGTAAGCTGCATTCTTAACTTGAAGGGTATACAGAGCCAGGCCATGGGCTGAATTCTGTTTAAGGGTGAGGTTCTGATCATGGTGGTAACTTACTGACCCCTGTTCTGCAAGACCGTATATCTATGGGTGCAGCCACCTGCCTGGCCTTGTCGCTTCCTCTTTCTAGCATAATTACTGTTAGCTCTCAGGCTCTTCTATTCTAACCCAGCTAGATCCTTCCAACTTGGGGGCTTCTGCACTCACAGCTTCTATGAGCTGTCTTTGCACAGCCCCTCCCTGTGCTTAATGGCCACTTGTTCAGGGACTTGATGTGTGACCCTCCCAAGACGGTATCCCACCACAAGCTGCAAAGTTACTCTTTCAGTACCCAGTTTATTTCCTAAATAGCATCCCTGAGAGTCCATAATTATCTTGTTTATGTACTCATTATCTATCTCCCTGTCTGTGAGTGAAGGCACCTTGCTTTCTTCTTTGCAGCCTATCACCCTGCTAGGAACATAGCGACCAGTAAATATTGGAGAAGGATGAGCAAGTTCATGACCTCGATATCTTATTAGTTTCCTTCATACAATGAGTTAATGATACCTGACTTTTTACTCTGTAAAATTGTTACAAGGATCAAGTGAAAAACTACTTTTGAAATTATAAAGTTATATTAAAGGAGGGGCATCCTAAGCAAACCACAAAATTCAACCAACAAACTCACTTTCATCTTTCCCCTCTTAGTACAGAAACTCACTTCCGGGGAGCAGAGTGGTGTAATCTCCACACGAATGATGCAGTGTTTATTCCTCATCCCAGAAATTCCCCATAGAAGAGTGGGGAGGCTCCAGGTAAGATTTGCTTTCCTTCTTAGCAAGAAAATTATCTATTTATTAGCATGTAGTATTTTATTATCATTAACATGTAGTATTATTTTATAGTATTATTCTATTTGATTCTCATAACCATACTGGCAAAAAAAAAATTCATTATGATGCCTGTTAGACAAAGGAAACGAGTTAAGGGCATCCTTTGAGCAACTCTGAGTGAATATTATTCTTAGTACAGCATGACATTCTTCTAGGTGACACACAGACCTTCAAGACTACCCCAAGAACACAACACCAAACGGCAAGCTAAATAAATTGTGGCATCTTTCCATGGCCAGGAGCAAGCCATCTGGGTTTCACATGCATATTTCTGGCAAAATGAAGTATTCTATGTGGTCAGGAGGAAGATTATTTTTTTCCTGGACCTCAAACAACTTTCAAAAACACCACCACCACATTTTGCTGATTTAAGCTTAAACAGATCCAAAGTACACTGATTGATTTTCTCTGGATGTGCAGGCAGCCTTTACATATATCACAAAAGGGCAAAATGAGTTTGGGAATCTGTCAAGCAGAGAGCAGCTGAGAACCAGCTAGGAGGCTAAACATAGCCTGGCCTTTTGTCAGATCCCAGCATTTGCTGCTGTTTCCTCAGGAAGCCAGCCCTGCCAAAGGCAGTGAGTGGATGGTTGTGTCAATGAAACTCTGCATTCATGTCCTGGGCACAAATCTGCATTTGAGGCCTATTTTTGTCTTATTAGCATAACATCTAATTACTTTGAAAATGGGTTCTATGGGTTGTAGTAGTGTAGAATGAAGTTTGAAGTAGATTTGCCCCCCAGGTCTGGTGCAGTTTCTTGAGGTAGGTATTGGTGAGGAATGAAGACTCTCATGGGGTTCAGAACATGCTACCCCAAAATATGGTGCCTTGGAATACTGGGAAAAAAAATACTTTTGATGGTACTAAGGATTGAACCTTGGGCCTGCACACTGAGCTGTGTTCTCAGCCCTTTTCTCATCAATTGACTGATTGATGATAGCACTTGGGATTGATCCTTGGGCCTTCATACCAAGTTAGCCCTTCTTTTGTTGTTGTTGTTTGAGACAATGTATCATTACTTGTTAAACTGCCCAGGCTGGGCTCCAACTTGCAGTTCCTCTGCCTCAGCCTCTCAGAGTGCTGGAATTACAGGCATGCATCACCATGTCTTGCTCTAAACTGAATATTTTAAACTGAAGGAGTTTGAGAAAATGGAAGCTAGAAAGTCACTCTCACTCCCCTGGTACCTGCTCTTCTCCCCTGAAGCGGTTGTGAGAGATGCCCTCCCTGTACCTGGACAAAAGGGGAACCCTTATTCCTGAAAATGAGGAACAGTGAGCGGAATCCTGTTTCCCTGATTTATTCCCATTTTAGATGACCTGCCTCACGTTATATTTCTCCGTGGCTATCCCCTCTTCATCAAACTTTGCATAAATATATTCAGGCTTAAATTGGGTGGTGTATGCCTGAAATTCCAGAACTCAGGAGCCTCAGGCAGGAGGATTCCAAGTTTGAGGCCAATCTGGGCAATTTAGCATGATAACCCCTCCCCCGCCAAGGTTTAACTGTTTATTCTGATCCTCATTTCCTAATGAAGTTTCCCATGTCACAGTAAATTTAAATATGGATTTTTTTTCTTGTTGTCTGTCTTTCATTATAGGAATCTCATGAACCTAGGATTGGTGTGTTATAGGCCACTTAGGTCCATGTGGTCAGATTTTTCTGCTCATCACTGACCAAGTCAAAGGAGGCCCTTTATTTTGTTAAAAAGGAAAAATGATTTATTCAAAGGTAGCTCCAGGAGATAAGAGGGGCCTTATCACCCATATAGCCACCTCTTCCTCATGTATAGGTGCAGTACAATCCGTTACAGCAAGAGCAGCAAGGGAGGGACTAGAATGAGACAGACATGATCAGGCTTGTCTCATCCCTTCCTGGATCCAGACCTCTCTTCTCTGCCGTGAGAATGAAACCGGACCGGGCTGGGGATTTAGCTCGGTGGCCTAAGTGCCTGCCTGGCAAGTACAAGGTCATGAGTTCAATCCCTGGTGCCGCAAAAAAAAAAAAAAAACAAAAACAAAAAACAAACAAACAGAGAATGAAACCGGACCAGACCTCTGAGGCCAGCATCTGCACATTCTGTCCACTCACCTGGGCTGAGGAGAGGTGGCGGGTGGCAGTTTATGTCCTGGGCCTGCAGAGGTTTGGAGAAGCCACTTGTCTCTAAAGAAGAAGTTCCATTTTGTGGCACTGATTACAGACAGAAAATTATTTTGTGTCCCCAACAGTTTGCATATGGGAAAAAGTGAAAGCATTTTAGAGCTTGCTTTGTCAGTCATGGGTGGGATTTCACCTCTCTGGTCTGGGTGACTCAGAGGCCGGCTGGCTGTCTAACCAGAAGAGACCGAGACCCACACAGTTTCTGCATGTCCTCTGCCTTCTTCAGTTAGTAGCAAGCATCTCTCAGGTCCCCTGAGAGAAGAATCACACTTTTAATGGACACTTCCAAAATCAAAATGACCACAGTTGACATCTGGGAACATGATAGCAATAGACACCACTCGGGGTTTAATATGCGATTGCTCTGGACCAACTGAGGACTCAATTTCTCTTTATTAAATCATCAATGAACCATTTCAGTGGCGATGGGTCTGGAATGGACCAGGCTGGTTACAGTGGTGCCACAGCTGTATCAGGAGGGGCAAGCTCTCTGCCAGAAAAGCACACATGGCACAGGGAATGTACAAGGAATCTGACAATACAGATAGGTTTTCAAATAAATACACCAAAATCACATAGAAAAAAGCAATACAATAGTCTTATAAATGAGAAGCTATATATGCCTCCCCCACAACGCAGGTTTAGAATGGTCTATGCATAACCAAAAAGCTTTGGGATGGTGCTCCCGTCTTACTGGCAATCAACAAAAGAACCACTACACATTTTTCATTATACATATGTATCCTGTACAGAGTCCACGAATAGCTGAACAGCTGCAAAATTCCGATTTTTGCGAGTTATGGTGGTTAAGTAATACAGGGTAAAATATTTGTAGGAACTGATTGTATATTAAGTTTGACTACTCATCACTATCTTTGTAAGCCTACATACACCAAACCTAGTATTACATGTATTTAAAAATCAAGTTATTTCCTCTGCACTTAGAGGCAATCTTTTCCCCCCTTCTCTTAAATTTTCATTATAGCAAGTCACTTTCCTAGGAAAATTCAATATGTTGAAGTGTAAAAGAGAAGCAAATTCAATTTTAATCCTGTGTTTAAAAAATGAAAAGCATCTGCCGTCACCTAACAAAACACTCCCGTCACCTTTGTGAAGTCAACGTTCACCCAAATTGATGTTAGATTGCTCTTTCCCCTCTGTCCCTTGCCCTCCTCCACCAGTTTCATCACTCCAGCAAGGCAGCCTCCTCAGACTGGCGCCTTTTCTTTCTCACACGCGTGCTGGATTATAATTTAAATGCAAATCACCCGAGCCTCATCATCTAACTTTGTGGTGCCGATTTGGTGCAGTTGACTGTGCTGAAGCCTGTGAAAATTAAACGGAGGTTCATCTGTATTCTAATACATGCACAACTCAGAGTAAATTCAAAAGAGCAATTCATCACTGCTTTTAGATTTAAACACTGGCGTGGGGAGTGCCTAGGTAACCGCACAGGGATAGGAACAAAGGCAACGAGATAGGAACTTCTCTTCTTGCTGCTGTTCAATTAGTTCTCAATGACACTAGGTAATTGAAATAAGAGACTTCATTTTAATACGAATACAGTCAGTTGAGTGGAAAAGAAACATCTATGGCAATGCTACACCCAACGGGAGGACAGTCTACATGTGTCCCCAACACTACAGACAAGAAAATGATCAACAATGATTTATCGAACTGATATTCCAGAAGGCATTTTAATTTTTTTTTTTTGCAAAATCATCTTTCAAATATAAGATTACTTTAAAACAATTCTTTGGTTAAAGTATAATTAAAATAAAAAGTAGAAACTCCTCCAAGCCTTTCACTACAGGGTGAAAAATACCCCCCTTTTCCAGCCATCAGATGGCCATTTAATCAGCCATTCAGATTCTTTGAATCTAAATGTAGTGGGAAACACTGTCATCTCCACTCCTGTCTCCTATCAGGAAGGCTCCTGGTACCCAGAAAGTGAAGGGAAGAGAGCCTGGGAAAATGAAACCCTCACCCTATGCATTAAAATGTGCCGATTATCCTGGTCCACAAGGAATCGATATGGCATTTTAAAAATCACAGAAAACAAAGTTCTACCTACGAACAGTACTAGGGCCTTAGTACACTGAAGTAGCATAGTTGTAGAAGCAGCAAACTGTTTGAGATTTGCAGTTCCCAACTAAGCCCTTTAGCTAATTTCATTTCCACTAATTTATTTCAGATAGCTTTCTAACTTAAAAAACAATTCTTTGAATAAGAAATCATTTGATTCTTCTTTTCTGGCAATTCTTTCTTCCTTTTTTTTCTATCCTTCCTCCACATATCATAGGTTTTTAATAAGCATCAGCCTCAGATCACAAAGAATGAGAATGTAATGTCAACCTAGAATTTTGGTATGAATTTGAAATTTGGTATATAGCTGTCTCTTTTATTACACGTAGATTCAACATGGTTTATAAAGAATTTCTTCGCTGGAGTCCAACTTTAATTTTTTAAGTAGGTAAGTGTGAAATAAAATTTTAATGTGAATTCAGATCACTCAGCCATTTTGATAACTGATCTAGTTAATTACAGCAGAGGAATAAAATTTTTTTTGTGCTCAGGGTTTTCCACCTAAATTATTCAGCAATTTGTTTCAGATCCGTGATTCCTTTGGTTCATGTGGGCAGCTGCCTAAGGTTATATTGATACTGGACTAAAGACAATGGAATGAAGCCCAGTCAGTCAAACTGATTCTCAGGACACCATGGGACAACCCGAAGAGAGATGGAGAGGGCAACACATTCTCAATTGTATTTTATAAAAGTACAGACACTGTCCAGAACACACTCCTACGGTTTCAAGGAAATCTGATATGAAGTGTTCAAGTATTATTCTGAGCATTCAAAGCCCATGAGAATTTGTGGTGAGTCTATAAACATTATAGATATGATTAAACAGTGGATCCACTCCTTACAAATACCAGAAGAATGAGTGGCAGGGACAGTAAGTTCCTTAAGTTAGCTGAAATGTGAGTTTTAAGAACTTTAGTGGAAATATTTCTTTCCCAGATATTTTAAGGTTAAAACATATAAACATGTCAGCACATGGTTATTTCTATGGTCAGAAACTGAAGCAATACTTGTGTGATGCTAGGAGAAACCACAATTTGTTTCCCAAATTGGAAATTTCATAACATATTTCTCTAGGTATCTTTAAAAAATGCAATCATAATCCTTTTACTAACATAAATAGCAAATCACTTTCCACTTCCTCTTTTTTCTGGCAATCATCAAATTTCAATTTCAAATGCAAGCATAGGTCTGTTTTTATAAAGCATATGTCTGGGTTTTAAAACTTATTCAATGTTGCTACAGCATAGATAGATTTGTCGAATGCTAGTACTTCCTTTAAAATGGCTGGGATTTTACTTTGCACACACATTCTACATGGCGAACATATCCTACCACACCACTGTCTGTGGCTCTAATAGTCAGCTACTCACACGATTAAATAGACATTGATAACTGATGTTTTGGTTTGATTGTCATTTATTTTTCTTTTAAATAAACTCCCTCTAAATACAGGAAGTAGCTGTAATGAGAAACCAGGGTGTGGTTCTCCAGCTTTCCTTAAGTAGCCCTACCTCCTATAGATTTTAAATTATCGTAGAAAGACAAACAGAAAGAGGACAGCACAAGTCGCAGTGCAGTCGTGACTGTCATCAGTTAAATTAGTTCCCTGACTTCATGATACATCCCTGGTGCAACTGGTGCATCTCTGGACATCGTGTTTGGTTGGCATGTATTGGGAGGGCATCACAACCTGGCCCTTGCTATGGTTTGTCAAGATGTCCACGCTGCACAGAATGAGCTTTTGCTGATTCAAATAAAATACTGAACATACATCCTTTCAAAATGTCAACCTCCTTAATTAGTTAACACTGTCAGAGTCTAGGGCAAAGACAAGCAAATCTTGGTGACTCAGAAGTGCTGTTGCTCATTAGGCTGCAACACAGGTAATTCCAATGTACTTTATATTTTGCAAGTTCTCCACACTTACCATTGGCTATGTCTCACATGTACCTTATCTTCCTCTTGAGGATCTAAAAGTGTTTTGGAAAGCAGAAGTGCTTTCTCTCCCTATTTCACAGACAGAAGCAGGAAGGCTCCCCACTCTGGGAGAAAATGAGGAAGTACCAGGGCAAACATTAGACTCCTTAAGTGGGTGTCTAGGAGTCAGCGATGCTAATGTATGGAGTCTACACCAAGGGTAGAACTTGAGGTGCGACCTAAGGACGACTCTCTGTGGGGCTTGTTTTCTAGTAACCTTAGCAAGATTTCTCAGCTTGGCTTTGACTAAATTGAAAATGGAGTTCAGCAGAATGCTCCATCCCCAGACTGGATTCTGGAAACACGCCTTCCTGCATCCCTCCTGAGAGGGGGCGGCAGCTCCGGTGGGAAGAAAAGCTCCTTAGCCATGCATAGCCCGAATGAGGATGAGGATGGGCCTCTGCTGTAGTGGGCGCAGGTTCAGGAAGACAATCCTCCAAAGCCTTGTTAGCCAGGCAAGAGTCCCAAGAGGATGGCTTTTTCTCTCCCTGAATCATGTCTTTTGCTCATTTATGCAGTCTCGTCACAAGAACCTTAAGCGTGAAAGGAAGTTTGCTAAATTTGAGCTGTCCACTTAGAATGCAACGCAGAGTTTTCCACTGTTAACTGAACACCCAAAAGATTCTTCTCCAAAAGACCTTTTCCTCTCACCCCTCGTGGGCTTACTCTTGCAGCAATGTTTCTCTCCAGTTGAAGCCCCCGGTGGGTCCATGGGTAAGGGGAAGGATGGGTGGGTCTGTCAGCTGCCATATTCCAGTTTCTCCTAATTCTTCGCAGGAACAAAAGCCCAAGTATGGGATCTGAAGCAAGAGTAGTGAGCAAGGGGAAACAGAAGACAGAACATTAATGCCTTAACTTTTAACCCTAGACACAAGGATATTCAGACCTCAGTAAAATGAGAATATGGGCTTTGCAGAAATACATCTCCTTCCAAAGCCAATAAATAATATAAAATGGATAGAAGTGATAAATTGGTGAAAAGAGTATTCGTATGCCTTGTGTTTAGATGTCCCCCCTAAGCCTCATGTGGTCATAGATGGAGATTTTCCAGAAGTGGCTGGATCTACAGCGTGTGACGCTGGAATTGATTCATGGTGCAATGCTAGGCTCAAGGACACTAGGATTAAGGGTGTGACAGCTACTACCCTAAATAGACTGAATAAAATATAAGGGATAAAAAGAGATGTTGTCATCTCTTGCTTGCTTGCTTCTGCTGTCTTCTGCTTGCGATGAACTGGTTCTCCTCTGTGTTACCTCTCTACCAAGCCACCCTGCCTTGGAGCCAACCAATTATGGACTGAAACATCTACAAACTGTGAGCTGAATAAACATTTCCTCACTTAATTTATGGGTGTTGGGTATTTTATCTCAGCAAGAAAAGTAACCAAGACAGTACTGCAAGAGGATTCATTAGAAGGATCTATTAAAAGTGAGTACCCTGTTATAAGTAGTTGTTTATAGATTGCTGCTTAGTAAGGTGGGCAAAAAGAGAACAAAATTATAAGAGGCAATTATACTAGCTGCCTCTTATCCATGTGTGGGTATGTTCCAAGATCACTAGTAAATGTCTGAAACCTCAGACAATTTTGAACCCTACATACAGTTTTTTTCCTATAAATATATGTGTATGATAAAGTTTAATTTATAAATTAGACATAGAAGAGACAAATGATAATAATAAATGAAATAAAATAAAAAAGTATGTTCTAGTGAAAATTATGTGAATGTGGTCACTGTAATAAAAGTAATGTGAATGTGTTCTCTCCTTTTCTCTTATAATAGAGTACATCCTGTATTTTGGGGTCTCAGTTGACCAGGGTAACAGAAACCTCAGCAAACAAAACCTCAGATTAAAGGGGTCCATTGTAAAGCTAAGGACACAGGAGTTAATCCCTGATTGCACATCAGGTTAAAAAGGCACCTCAGATATTTCTGAAATGACACATGGGCCCAATGGGAAAGATTATTTAATTAAAAAAAAAAACTTGTTTCACCTTTGCTTTATCTTTTCTCAGGAAGTATGTGGTGCATACATATCTGTGATGTTCAACATAGAAGCTGTGTCTTTGCTAATGGCACAATTTTATTTTTTTCTTTTCTTTTCTTTTTAACTTGACAGTTTCAAAACTTACTTTCTTGTGAGGTGTCCAAAGAGACATCCATAAACAAGCTAGAAATCCCTGCTTTCCAGCAGTTTACAGATTACTGGGAAAGACAGATGCATCAGTAAACTTTTTAGAAATGAGAAAGGGTTTGAACAGGGTGCTCTGGTGGTAGAGAAAGGAAATAGCAGCCTTACCTGAAGAGGCTGTGTGGGAGGTAGCTAACCAGAAAAGCTCTTCCACAGGCACAAAGAAACAAAACAAAACAAAACAAAACAAAACAAAACAAAACAAAACAAAACACCAAAAGACAAAAATGGGGGCCAGCCTCTTGGATTCTTTCTTGCTGCCTTGTTCCGTTTGCCTTTCAGTGGGATAAGGTTCACTGTAATTCTTTGCCTCCCCTGCCTGGCCTACCTGTTAGGATCTCTCCTCTAGCTAAGCTTTTTGGCCATGTTTTGAGCTCATGTTTGTTCCTGTACTCCAATGTCCCTTATTGCTTATAATTCTAAGCTGTTTCCTGAAGTTTAGCTCTTACAAGCTGGAACTAGCACTAACACATCTTTTCCTCTTACACAAAGCCTAAGAAAGTGCCTTACACAGAGTACCATTCTATACATCTTGGTTAAGTGAAAATGAATCCTCTTAACTCAGTATAAATGCATGCTTCAAAGAAATTAGTTAACAGCCAGTCACTGAACAGCCAGGGGCCCCCTAAATGCAAAATAAATTACCTTTCGGACCATTTGCACAAAGTCCTTGGAGTTCTGAGGTGACAGGCCCTGAAGCTGGCAGGTACATGCTTCGAGGGAAGATGCATGGGCCACGATCAGAATGTTATTTCCTGAGGATAGAAGCAAGGAATGGGTAGACTGTTTCTGGAAAAGCAGGTGTCGACTTTGTAAATACTGTACTGAAAGCTACGCGTTCAGGGACAAGCATTCTCAAAAAGAAGTTGTCCAAGCAGTACTGTACAAATTCTTCCCTATCATTAAGGCAACCTATTTAACCCTAAGATTTTATCTTAAAATAATTATACCCAACACAGAGAGATGATAAATGTTTATGAAAAGGGAAAAGCTAATTACCCTGACTGGATAATTACCACTGTATAGACATTGAAATATCACACTGTACTCCATTAACATGTGCAATTAGTATGTGTCACTTAAAACATTTTTAAAAAGGGAAAGAGGACGTAGTTCAGTGGTAGTGTGCTTGCCTACCATGCATAATGCCCTGGGTTCAATCCTTAGCCCTGGGGAAAAAATTTAGAAAGGAAAAAGGATGAAGAAAAAATACATAGATTGACAGTAGGCACATCATCTATAATTAGAGTACACTATGAAAACCAGGAAATGGACACTGGTATAATCTATGCATCTTATTCAAATCTCTTCCAGGCTTATAAGTCTGAATTTGTGTGAGAGCACACAGTTCTAGGCACCTCAATCAACATGCAGAACTGTCCTATGTCCAAAGGGCTCCCCTGCCAAATGTTACCACTGCAGAATGGTGATTTCTGCAGACCTGGCCAAGAGCCCTGCTGAGTGTCTTCATGAAAGTAAGCAGCTTAGGTTGATGACCAGGGATGGCAGCCATCTGTCCACTGTTGCCCACTGGTAATATTTTCTTGCACATAATTCCAGTCTCTGCTCCATGCACATAAGTATACTAACCTAACATTTATACTGAGCAGTCAGACCTACACATCACTAAATATGTGAGCTCAATTTTGAGCGACCACAATAGCAAAAAGACTTGAACCTTATACAGCATTGCTCTTGGTTGGTGGCAACAGGGACAGTAGGTGTGTTTGTGTAAACGAGTTTGTGTGTGGAATCCATGCTCTTGGATCAATTATAGGCAAGCAGTGTTATACTAGACTCTAGAAATTATAATAGGGGAATCTCCATAACATGTAGAAGGTCTAGCTACAATACAGGATCTATATTATTTAGTATAGTAACTAAGTCTAGTGTGTTCCCCTGGAATACCTAGCATTTTAGGTATTCAGAGAATGTTATAAATTTAATGTGAAACTAGAAGATAGTTTGGAAATATATTTCTTGCCTATTAAGCAAGTCTCTTAAAGCAAGTTCAAACACCTTGAATAGGCTATTATTAACCATGATGCATAAATGACTATATAAATATGCAGTCCAGTATAATACTACCTAAAGAAAAAAGAAAAGAAAAACCAGTATCACTTACCTTTACCTTTACATTCACTTATTATCTCTTTTGTTACTTGGAAACTTCTACTGATATAAGTGTCGTAGGATTCTGAAACCACTAATTTGCTGACTGGAATGTGAGGTCTATAACATAAAAACAAACAAAAGAAATTAAAACATTTTGATCCTGAGACAAAGCAACTGATGTCACTCTAAATCTTCAAGACCTTTTTAGAGTACCCCATATCTGTTTATCTAGTTCCCTAGAGAGGAGAGATTTCTACTATACGGAGGTTGGGTTGACATGGGCAGTAATAAAGGCCACAGGTATGGTATCATGGTGACCTGTCATTCAAAGCGTGACTAAGCAGTTTGACTACTTTTACTGGACATTGGTCATTGATGATTCTAATCACATAGCTAACAGGAAACAAGGTAGAAATTAGATCTCTTTATTGGATCACCTGAAATGTCCCAGGCCTTATGCACAATAAACTGTGAGGATCATTTTAAAAGCAGGTGTCCAGTCCATCTGATTTGTGAGGTTATGAAATTTTCACCAGGCTTTTCCTTCTTATTTTGAACACAAAACATATGGTAAGTCCCGAACTTATAAACATGCAAACTGTGAACTTTCACTAGTGTACTGTGTAAGATTCACAAGTGTACTATATAAGATTCACTTTGTCAGTGTATGAACAAATCAGACTTACGAGTTTTTTCCTGGAACAGAACTTGTTCCTAAGTCAGAGACTTACTATAACTGGTATTAGAAACCCAGGGAGCACAAAGATAAAGAGAATCCAATTTTTGTGCCTGAGAAACTATCTTTGTGCATGCACTGGATGGGAGGCACTGATGTAAATGGTAATTATGACATAATCCACAAAGGCATCTGAGAAAGACCAAAGCACCCGGCTGCGGTGATCAATCAGCAATACTCATGGGGTCCCGCTTCCTCTGCTTGTTGCCACCCCACTTTACTATTTAGTTTCTGGTCTCTCAGAGGTTCATCTTGTTCTTTGAGGATACCTATGTCCTTAAAGTTTTCTGTTTTCTCACTGCATCTTCTATTGCTGGGTATGTGGTCCCTGGTGCAGGTGGTCGGTATGGTCTCAAAGTGAAATTTACACGTCATGTCCAGCAGCACACATTACTACTACTGCTTCTATTAGTTCTAGAAAAACACTTATGAGAGTCCCCACGCCAGTGTGCCGACTGCATTCTTTCAGTATAATTTTCTCAGCAACACTTTTGTGAATTTCAAAGTTCAGGATAGCAAAACTGAGGCTCTAAAAGGCAACAGTTGACTGGCTCGCACTGTTAGTAACTCTTTGGAGCATAGACTTAAATCTGGGTCTCAGATCTGGCCTATGAGCTGACCCTAAACACCGGAAAGCTTGTGTTGGTTGTCAGGCCGGCTTTCTGTGCACTTGGCCTTACCGTGCAGAGAGGAGGGATGACATTGTTCCATGTGAAGGAGACCTGCCCTTATTTAACCTCTTGGCCTCCATGTTTCTCTGGGAAACAGCTCCTGAATCTCACCCTATCCTGGAGGTAGGTAGAGATGCGAATCACCACTTGTAAGGGTTGGACTTGTTTGTTCCAAGGCAAATTTTTTCTCTCCCCATTCCTGCCTCTCATCCGTTCCATTACCATCTACACCACCTGGTCTCCATGCAGATGTCACACTCCCCAAACACTGGGGAGCAAGGCCACATCATATGTATGATTCATGCAGTCATTTCAAGGATGAGCCCACCCTGTGACAGGTAGGGTGTATGTAAGTGGAGAACGACATGGTTGCTGGGGTCTAGATCCTCCCGATCAGCTCTTGACTTCCCAGCACCTTGAAGTTGAACCTATGCATGGCTCTAGGGTGATCAGTCCTGAAGGACATGGGACAGCTAGCCACACCTGCAGGGTCCTGTACTGTCCATTGAGTCAGGTGGGTTTCCAGCCACCACCAGATCCGGAAATCAGTATTCCAGGTTCTCAGGTGGCACCTGCAGAAAAGTCCTCTTCCTTGTCCACTCCGTACTCCCTATCTGCTTTGGTGCAGGCTTTTGGCTTGAGCCCAACCCAAAGCATGATTCATTGCCCACCAGCACTTAGACTGATGCCTTCTCTTAGCTCTTGTTTCCTAATGTCAGGGTGCAGTTCCTCTTCTAAAGCCCCACCACATTGGTACACATTTTGTTTTTTTGCCTTGCTGCCCTGCTAGCTTCCAGAATTGGGTCCCTACCCAGTCTCTAGGCTGCTCTTGTGCCTGTGGGTATGCTTGGGTATGAGTCACCAGTCTGGTAAGTTTCCCTAACCTGACTTCCAGTGCCTCCTCCCTCCTGTTCCCTGCTGGGCCCTGTTGCAGGATGACAGGGCTCTTTAGAGACAATGTGCTTGACTCATGTTACTCTCGCGGCTTGTGTCTCCTCTCATCACCATGTGCCTGTATCATTTGGGTGTCACAAAAGGCCTGTTCATTTGGCATCATTAACTTCAGCGGAAGTTTCGGTCTAGGACCATGTCTCTCACATGCTTTTAACTTTGGTTTTCTCAACTGATTTGTAGAATTAGAGGCTTCATTCTTGTGGCCCCATCCCAAATAAAAAAATGGTTGAATTAAATTTTGATTTGCTGAAGAGGAAAAGGAAATATGGAACAAGAACTGTGTCCTGATTCCCAAGTCCTCAGCGTTCATTCTTCTGATCGCCCTGCTGGGGGTGGTGGTCTGTGTGCACCTGGTCTGGGTCTATGTGTACTGAAAGGCTCAGTGAGGACGGCCCTGGGAAGCTTCCCAGTCCAACTTGAGAAGTGTTGCAGATTCATCTATGGGAAAACTGAACACATTCACAGTCAGCCTGAGTAGGCTGGAATGGAGCTGGATGGAGAGTGATGAAAGTCACCTCACCTCTGTTGGCAGCCACTCAGCCTCTTTCTGGGCCAGAGGGAGGGTGCCTGTTGGCCTGTAGACAACAATTTATTCCTATTCACCTCGCCCCCCAAGAACAGGAAAACAGTGGCCAGAGAACAAAATGTGAAGTATGTTAGTAGGGGGCCTGATTTAATTTAATTTTTGAGGACTGCACATTCCTTTAAGGCATGAAGAAGTAGTTCACAATTAAGGTATGCTGAGGTCTTATCTGCAGAGCAGAAAAATCAGTATGGGAGAAAAAAGATATTCTCTCCTTCCTTAGCCAGAAACTCATTGCTGCATCTGTGGTTTGGATAGGTATTTAAAGTGATGGATCTCACAAGGTAGATAGTTTGTATTATTTGGTTCACTTGTTCCAAGTTCTACTTTCAGAAATGTCAATTGAATTTCCTATGACATGGTTATGACTGTCCTTTCACAGAAATTTTACAAATGTTGAGTGAGTTTTTGATAGTTAATATAACAGTATTACCATCTATTAATTAATTGTGTACATGTGTTTTATTTTTTTTTAATTTTTTTATTTTTTGCGACACCAGGGATTGAACTCACAACCTTGCGCTTGCCAGGCAGGTGCTTAGACCACTGAGCTAGATCCCCAGCCCTGTTTTTGAGACAGGGTCTCACTATG
>RJWT010008733.1:0-25945 GCA_004365215.1 Cuniculus paca | reverse complement strand
CCATATCTAGCTTAGCTTGAACTTCTACAACAAAACATCATAGGCCAAGGTGTTTAAAACATAAAAAATTATGTCTCATAGTACACTGGTTCAATACCTAAAACAAGAATATCATCACAGTTGGATTCTTGTGAGGGTCCCTTTCCTGTCTTCACTGTGTCTTCAGATGGCGGAGACAGCCTGAACATTTCTTTCTCTTCTGACTAGAGCACTTCTCCCATCCTGAGTGAGGCTCTATCCTTCTGATCTTGTCTAAACCTAATTACCTCCAAAATTCTCTTTATATCATCATTTTGGGATCTAGGGTTTCTACTTATGAATCTGGAGGAGCACAAACATTCATTCCATAAAATACTGTAAACTAAGGCTTTTCTTAGGATATACAACTGAAGCAACATCATCATGATCAATAATAACAACAGCAATAATAGCATATTGAATGTGACCACCAGATGCTGAACTGAACCATCAAAATTTATGGATTCCTATCAATTCTCAGATATGGTCATAGTCAGTAAATTAGAGCTCCTGCAAAGAAAATGAGGCTGATTTATTTAGAAAAATTCATGATCACATAAGAACTTCATAATACACCTTTTTCTCTATGTCTCCCCAAGAAGGTTCATAGACATTAAACAGAGTAACGTGGACTAGAGGAGGAGATATGCCTAGTCATTTCATATATTACAGAAGAGTGGCCCTGATCTATCAGAAATCCTTGCTGAATCATAATGCCAAGTGGGTAAATAGTGCTTAATTGGGACGCTGTGATAAATGAAATTTTGCCTCTGGTCAATTTCAAAGTAGAAGAATGCATCCAACACAAATGCATTTGCGTTCCTTCGATAGTTCTTAAGAGATTACTTGGAAAAGAAATAGGTGACAATTATTGTATGTCCCCCTCAGATATCAAAATGTTTTGAATGCCAATACTGTAGGATGATCAAGTGCCAGACAGTGGAATCAAATGCTCCCATACTAAAACAGTAAACTAAAATGACAACAACATCTCCTTTCTAGGTACATCCTATACAGAAAACTCAAATCAAGATTTCTGCGGCAAATTTGAAAGAAATTTCTATAAATTTTCAAAGGCAAGAGATAGCTGTGGAATAAATAAAATAGAAATAAATATTCCAGGGAGGGGATACATTTTCCCAAGAATGTTGCTGAGTTATAGTCATTTTTAAACTCTTGCAAGCATTTTCTTATTCTGGGCATAAGCTACGGATCATGCATGGTTCAAACAGAGACAATCTGTGGGAGGAAGGAATAGCAAGGGAACATTTAGTTGAAATACAGTGCTGGAATAATAAAGCAGAAAACCTAGAAGCCTCAAATACTTGACCAACTCTCTCTCCAGGATATTTTCTGAGCCTTGGGACATCTGAGCATCTGGGGAGCTAATAAAATACATTCTGAAATACAGACTGAAATGTTTCACAGCCTACAATGCTCAAGAAGGAAAGCCCTGCTGAGGGGATGTTCTTCTGGATACTTGTCAGATTTTGACCCTTCATAAGAATGTGAATGTGAAGTTTGGCTGAGAAATTTTAAAAGCCAGAGGATGAGGTTTTATTTTATTAACCTCCAAAGCTATCGCCTTTTTCACTGGCAAATATATTATGGTACTCTTCCTTTTCACTTCTGCTGAGAGCCACTGGAAAGGCACACAGGACCACAACCAGACACTGATCTCTGTTTTATGTGAAGACAGAGTGATTTTCCCCATCAAGGTTTCCATGCCTGCTGTTCACTTGGCCTGGAGTGTTTTGTCCCCTGATTTGTTACACTTCAGTCATTCACTTACTTATCACCTGTTCAAAGAAACCGCGTGTGGCCAAATTATTGAAGATACACCATCTTTGATTTTCTGCTTTCATACTCTGTATATTTCTAACCGTTTAAAGCAACTTTTATGCAATGCATCTAGTATTCGATCCATGTTATCATGCAATTTTCCACCCTAAAATATTAGCTTAAAGGTAGAGGTGTTTGTTCGTTTGTTTTCTTGCTTGTTTGTAACAGTCTTGCTGTGTAGTCCAGACTGACTTTGAACTTATGATTGATGCCCCTGCTCCAGCCTCTTGAGCACCCTCACATCTGACTATAAGGACTGTTTATGTCTTTTTCTTTTGTCTTTGTTCACAATCTGATAACATAACAGATATGCAATTATCACTGAATAAATATTGGTATGATTAAACCTAGTGAATGAATAAATTATTTTAAGATATATGCTGTTACAGTCATTATGCAAATTTCCTATTTATTTTTGCCATATATATGTTGGGTAATTTTTTTTTACCTTGTCCTAGGTTGCAAGTTTCATTATTCTGCCCATCAAAGAAAACATTATTTGCAAGCAATAAATATTATTAAACTTTTGATATGTTATTTTGTTAAATTATAGATTTATAAATAATTGAATCTTACCACTGTAGTGAAGATCAGTGATATTTAATAAACAGAGCACTATTTGTATAATCTTTTTAAAAAAGAAAACATTTATCTTGATGTTGTTGTAGTAGGTTTGTTGTTTTTCCAGGGTGTCATTAAGTTGCCTAGACTAAATTCAAGCTCTTGGGTCAAGGGATCCTCCTGCCTCAGTCACCCAAGTAGTAGGGACTATAGAAATTCATCATCACATCTGGTTAATGAATGCAGTTAATATACATAGTTTAAAATATTTTTGATGTGGTTTTTTTTGAGACAGGGTCTCCCTATGTAGTTCAGGCTGGCCTTGAACTTACTCTGTAGCCCAGGCTAACCTTGAACTCACAGTAATCCTCCTGCCTCAGCTTCCCATGTGCTGCATTTACCGGCATGCACCACCATGGGTTGCTTTGGGTTGAAAACTTATATACGTAATTTCTTTATTTTCTCATTTTCACTTGGTGAAAGATAATAGTGCTTAGAATTCCAGTGTATTATTCTTGACTTGATTTTTATTTACAGCTCTTCTTTTGACAAAACAAATCAGCGTTGAGCTTCAGTAGACTGAAAAATTTAACATGATTAGTTCTCATTAATGTCAGAGTTAAGCTTTCTTCAAATAATAAGGCAGATCCATTCCAATGAAATCTTTGCAAAACCCAAATATCTGTCACACAATGATTGTCCTTTCTTGCCCCATTAATTTCAGGTCAAGTAACAGAATGCTCAAGGAAAAATAGCACAAAAATGAAAGTCCAGAGACTTAATATAAGTTTAATGAATTTCATGAAATAAATACTTATAATATTGTAATAAAATGTATTTCCTATATGTATTTCACTGTAATTTTAATGGCATTGTTTTAGTACTAATATTAAAAATCTATTGTCAATTTAAGTGATTATAAAATGCACAAAACAACAGAAGGTAAATAATTACTCATAAATGTAAAACCATGTGAAAATAAACACTGCTATGTTGGTAGAACACTTTCTTTCCCTCACGACTGGCATGCTGGAGGTTGATAAAAATTAAATCACTCTCTTGGGATTTTCATGAGCATTTTTTGAAATAAACCCTCTAGGAAAACAGACTGTTCTGCAAAAAACGTGAGTTTGGGGTTCCGGAATTTTGATTTTGCTTATATAAACTACTGTAAATCACAGGATTGTGAAGGCTTTTAATAAGGTAGGTTAAAAGAACACTTTTTATCTTGCAGTTTTACTTACTGTAGAATTTTTCATGTTGTTTGGAAGAACTTAAAGGTGATTATGAAAGCATGTAATAATTGAACTGTTTACATATTCCACATAACAAATGAAAGAGATATAAAGTATTTGGATATCAATCCATTAGCTCCAGAAACTAAGCCCTTTACCACTCCCTGGCACCGTGCTGCCTCTTTGTAACAGGGCATAAAACAACCACCAAGGGAAATACTATAAGCAAAGTAATAGAGTTCTGTCAGACCCTCACAGAACGAAACAGGGGCTGAGATGCCAAACAAGAAAAAACAGAATACCGTTGCAATGTGCATTGTAGGGAAAAAAGAAGATAATTACATATTTATTAAAGATAAATTTATCATGAAAGCCTAGCAACCTGAATGCAATAAGTATCTTACTGCATAAACGCAATAATCTCTTATTGCATAAATATATCGTTTAAAGTTTTACAGTATGATAAAACATAATTGATATGAGTATCTGACAGAAAAATAAACATACCTCTCTCTCTCTCTCTCTCTCTGTCTCTCTCTCTCTCTCTCTCTCTCTCTCTATATATATATATATATGTACAAACACATATATATTTCTTGACTTGATGTTGCATGTCAAGGAAAAGGAGGCCAGCCAAACATGGTGGCTCATCTCTGTAATGCCAGTGCTTGGGATGGAGATGCAAGAGAATAGCCATGAGTTCGAGCCTAACCCTCAGAGCGATACCTTGTCTCAAAAAAAAAAAAAAACCTTTTAAATATGATGTTTAGCTTTGTAACTTTCACACTGGGTTTTAATCACTGGTAGAAGTCAAAAAGCAATTGAATTTTAGCGTTTGGCATTGTTTTAACTTGGCATATGCTGAATCTGTACCTATGAAGAAGTTGAATATGGTGTTGGGAAATACAGGACTGCATTCAGAAAATGACCTTGGGCTGAGCTAAGTATTTGGTAATTACACACAAGATATTTTCTGTGGTTGAGATAAATTTAAAAACTTAATGGTGTTTTCAGAATTGTGAGTTGACAAATTTATTTTAATTGGTGACTGTAGTGTCTCACATATCAGCATGTATGATTTTAGGTAAGGCATTTAGTCTCCCTTTAGACAACTACCCACCCCTTGCTCCTGCTAGTGCCTAAGTTCAATTACGTCACCTCCAGTATCACTGCAGTGTTCAATGCTTGTAAAATATTAAGAAAAAATTGGAAAAACGCAGGATTCACCTTTGGAAAAATCCAACCGTCCTTGATTTGTGAATGCAGTGTATTGTTTTAGCAATGCTTATCAAAATATCTCTGGTGCAGGACCAGGCTTTATTTGATACACTCATTAGGACGTTGAGGGTTACCACTTGGATCATTGCATAAGTTTTCAAGGGCTTGCACTACAAGGCACAACAAACTGAGTGGCTGAAACAGTGGAACTGTTTTGCTTCACAGTTCTGGAAGACAGTAGTCTAAGATCAAGTATCAACAGGATTGGCTCCTCCCAAGGGCTATAGGGAAGAATTTGAGCCATGCTTCTTCCTCAGATTTAAATAGTTTTCTGGAAATTTTCGGTGTTCTTCAATGTGTAAAAGAACAACCAGATCTTTAATTTCATCTTAGTGCATGTTCTTCTCTGTTCAAATTTCCTCTTATTTCAAGGACATCAGGCATACAGGATTAGGATGCACCCGGAAGACCTCATCTTAACTTAATGCATCCAAATTAGGTTACATCGTGAGTTACTAGGAGCTAAAACTTCAAGAACGAATTTTGAGAGTACAAAATTCAACATAATTATAGTAATATAGGAATATTAATTGGTTTAAACATTTTCCCTGTGATTTCTCTTCAAATATGCAGAGTTGCTCAAAGGAACAAAACTTACTTAAAATTGTTAAGGGAAAAGATAAAATTGAGACATTTAGAAAGGAATAATTATAGTAACTATATAGCAGATGTTTATCCACGTATCTATCTACCTATTTCTTAACCTCTTTTGCTTTGAAATTTTCAGAATAATTGTCTTTACCTAACAAGCTGTTGCTGCTGCCTCTAGTTTGTGTCAGGGAAAATCCTATTCCTTGGTATTCTGTGCCTCCTTTTTGCCCTTTGAAATTCTGCCCTTAGACTTTCACTTTTCCTACTCAAGTAGCCATAGAAAAACCATTGTACCTTAGATTTTGAGTATTTCACTGTCTTTTGGATAGAAGTCAGCTCTCAGGAAAACACTTGTGGATCTTTGTCTGCCTGCTTCTGCAAACACGTATAAAGAGCTGTTAATGGAGATTTTGCTGAATCTGTGCTCTTTTCAGAAGCATTACTCTTTGCAAAATGCATAGTATAGGTCATTCTGAAAGGTCCTTTAATGTGATATAACTTTATGTTAACAAAAATTCCTTTATATTTATGATATACATGTGGAAATTTGTTTCCTTGGTCCCCTGTTTTTCTCTTAATGTAGTTGTGGGTTTTTTCTTGGATTTTCTTCCTTTTGAAGGTCAGAGAAAAATATCTATGCTCATATGACTCTTATAAAAGTGGTAATCTTTTTTTCCTTTAGAACAGTCAATAGTTTTCAAAGAAAAAAAGAAAAAAAATGTTTCAAAGATACTTTAATATGTAAGAGTAGTAAAAATAATCTCTCTGCTGTCTAAAATATGTTTTCATGCAACTACAGCCTTTTCCACAAGGAAATTAAAAAATACGAAGTACTATTATTTACTTTAGAAGGTCCATTGCAAGAACTGTAACATTTTTCATACTGGGGAGTTAATGTAATTTGGAATAGGTAATGTCCACTATCAAAAAATATTAAGTAACCTATTAGATCCATAGTGAAATCGAAACATGACTGAAAGACAGTTAATTGAATTGTACTGTAAAGTGTCATGAGTAGCTACAATGATTAATTTCATATTAGAAAGGATAGGAATACTGTTGTATATTAAAAGCTCCAAAATATATTAAAATTCCATATAATTAGTGGAAGCATTAGGACCATAAAAGAAAAAATTCCTTTTAGTTTTTAAAATATATCTTAGTGGTGTTATATACTTTATTTAAAGAATACTAGGATTTATACTAGGACTTATAGTATAGTAAAACTTTAGATTGTAAGTTGTTCTGTGAGTGCTCTGCAAGATGAGCAAACATTTCTAATACACTTTAACTTGATGAATGAGCAGTGCCTTGCAACATGTATGCTACTGAACTTCACTTTGACTTTTTTGATTGCAGTGAAAGTTACTATTAAATGTTGTGACGACTTCATGAAAAGTAATGCTACAATACATATTGTCCACCGTCTCTGTCTGTCTTTGTGAAATTGTATGTGTGATCATCTCCCAATAGCAAGTAGGTATGAAGTAGTTATGGAGGAGTACTTGTCTTCAGAGGAGGAGAAAAAGGCAGGGGAATCCCTTACTTTAAATGAAATGACAAAGATGTGTAAAATGTTGGAAACAATGCAACGTTTTCTACCAAAGCACCACCTGAATAAGGCAATAGCATTACAAGTGGTGCATCAGTTTAATGACAATGCAATGTCACATATCCGTGAAATCCTCAAAAGAAGACAAAATCAAGAAACCTAACCTATCATTGGATAGGTTTCTTGTTAAAGTTGTACAAAAAGAAAAAGTATTCCATTGATCCAATGGATAACAGTGACAGTGAAAGTCATTCTGTACAATAACTCTCCTCTCTCGACTCTCTCACAACAGCTATGGAGGTTTTCAAAAGGAAGGACAGATTAATTTATTTATTTCATACCTTGTGTTATAGTACAGTATCATGATTTTTATATGACTATTTTTTGTTGTGAAAAAAAATCACATAAGTTTCCATTATTTCTTAGGGGAAATTCTCTTTGATACACAAGTGTATTGAATTACAAGCGTGTTTCTGGTATGAATGATATTCACAAACCAGTATTTTACTGTACATTCAATTGTGGTTTATATCGTCATTTTGGCTTTTTTGATTGCAGTGAAAATTACTATTAAATGATGTGATGACTTCATGAAAAGTAATGCTACAATATATATTGTCCACAAACATTTTAAGAAACATTTTTAAGAGATATACATGTAATGTATTGGAAATTGCTTGTTTCTTTGCCTGTTTATTATCAGAATAATACTGTTATTATTGTAATGAGTGAATTAAAATTTTATAAATGAGTTTATAAGTGCCTTCCTTGCATGTTGGATTTTTTTTTTTTTTTGTACCAGGGATCTAACAGACGACCTCGCACTTACCAGGCAGGTGCTCGTGACACTTAGCTAAACCCCCAGCCTGCTTGTTGAATATTCTGAAGTATTTTAGGGAGACTTTATGTTATAAAACCTGTTCCTTTACTATTACTTTGGAAAACAAGATCTTCATATTCTCAGTATACATGAATTTAAATTACAGTGTTTCAACTCTTAGTTTAGAAAGTTAATGCAAAACGTAAATTCTATCTTAATCCATCTACTATGGCCCATGCCCAGAAAGTTTCAAATAGAAAATATTTTTTTCCTTTTCCTACTTCATTTGTAAGCCTGACTTGAAGGCAAATTGGTCTGGAAAGGAAGAAATGTAGGATGAAAACAAGTAAATAAATGATGGACCATCAACTGCTTTGGCTTCTAAGGTCTCCTCTCAACTTTCCACACATCTTTTGAATAGTTACTGCAAAAACATCTTTGTGTTGTACGATACAGTAAGCCTTTATTAATTAAAAATACTTAACCATCCTCTAGCATATATATTTTATACTATAGCAAAATTATAGAAAATTCGAGATATGGTAAGCCCACTGGGTCAAAAGAGCATTTCAATTGAAATTAAATCTAGGGTAGGGGCCTGGGATATAGCTCAGTGGCACAAGTGCCTGCCTGGCAAGTGAAAGGCTCTGGGAAATTAAGTTTATACCTTGAAGTTTCCATGAAGAGAAATATTCCCTCATGAAGGCCACACAGGAAAGCACAAGCATTGGTCACAAAGCAGAGAGGGAGAAACCGTTGATAAGAAACTTTATCAGAGTTTTTGTAGAAAAGAATAAGTGTGGCGGTGTAAGCAGAATTAGAATTGGATAGTTTCAAGCTCTAAAGTATAGAGGATACCATTAGTTGTTTGATATCTGGATCTAAGGCAGTAGAGCAGATATATAATGGATGGGAGTATAAGAGACCAATACGGAAGGTAGCTAGTACGATAGACTCAGAATTAGTTGGCTTATATTTGTAAAGTGTGCTTCCAGGAGTAGGACTCGACTTAAAGAAGTGGAGGAAGGTAATGGACCCTAGAAATTGAGGCAAGGAAACAAATTGTATTATCATATTGTATGGAGCAGATGTGTTTCGTTTATGCATGTAAGACATGCCAAACCATTTGTTTATAGAAACTAGAGTCATTTCATTTAGTCACATAAAAATCTAGACTTGTCATCTATTGTATTTATTTTCATGTCTGGATTTTCTATAATCCTAAACTAAATTGAAAATTTAGCTGCTATTTCTGATATAAATCATTAGGACAAGATTTGAAAAAACAATTAAAAAAAGAATAATGGGCTCATACAAGTTTTCAGGGAGAGAACTTTAAAATATTCCTTTTTTCTTCCATTAACCCATTTCAATCTCTTTTTCTTCAATTTTCTCTTTTCTTGTGCAGTGTCTTGGCTGGCTGGATTATTAGATACAATCTGCTATTACTGAGTTGGAGATTTTTTAATGACTCTTCTTATCTGTACACTTATGTAATAATTGGTATTTTGAAAGGAATTTTGAATCATAAAAATATTCCTTGTCCCCATAGTTATTTATTTTTTGATATACTTAAGTGATTACACATTTAATAATAGTTCACAAAATAAGACATTTTACTAGGTGGTAGGTATAAAAATTGAAAAATACAGAATTAATTCATATTTGTGTTGGTCATAAATATTTTTTAATATTTCTAACTAACCAAGAATCTAGGACAATCACAGTGCCACGCAGAATCAATAAGAAAAATAAAGGCAACAGGGAAAAAGTTGTACCTTTCAACAGTATATAACAGAAGCTTACTCATTTTTAGTTAGCATCAAATGAATGAAGTCTTCTGACTTTGATCTTTAGTTAAATTGTTTCAACTTTACTAATATGTGATTATGGTGACTGTAGTATGGACAATGGATTATAAGAGAGGCAGCTTGCAAATACAAAGAGACACACTCACTCTTACTGATGAAACTCTCCAACTTACAGATTTTCCATACCCAAATTCACATATTTCACAGAACAACTTTTGGTTACCGTTTAATCAAGACACGGTGATAAAGAGCTAGTGACCAAAAAAATGTATCAGGTAATTAACCTTTGCATCACAGTATGTAGACTCTAATGCTTAGTGTTTTGCTCTTTGGATGTTTAGTGTGGACAAAAAAGAGCAAGATCTCCAGCAGCAGGAAGTGATAGCATAATTTACTTTCTTTTTTATAATCACCCATAATAGCAAATAATTGAAAATAATCAAGGTCTTTTCTCATATAACATATATAGATTTTGTAAACTACTTTGTTTTTCTCTTTATTTTTTCAAGTCTATTATCCAGAGGTCTGTTTCTTGATAATAAGCAAAATGAAGACTGATAGATATGATTGAGGAGTAACAAGGAAGGAAATTATTTTTGGAGAATACTGGGTTCTGAATGAAGGAAATTATTTTTGGAGAATACTGGGTTCTGAATAAAACCAAACACCACCACAACCACTGTATTGTAATAGTTACATAATGATTACATAAGTACTAGTAATATCTATAAGCAGAACCAGAATAGAACAAGAGTAATACAGAATATGTAGTACTTTTAAACCATATAATGGTACAAGTTAGAAGGACACTTATTTTTAAAAAGTAGTATATGAATGAGGTTTGGCTGTGAGCTCATTTTCATGCATAGTTATGACTTGCTAGATACCAAATATACTTATTATGTTATTTAGCCTTTACAGCAAGTTAATAATTTAGATACTGTTATGCTTTGTATCTGGGTGCCCCCCCAAGCCTCATGTAATCATGGAAGTGGCTGAATCTAGCATTTGTGATTGATTCGTTGTCTAGTGCTGGGATTGGCAGTGTGAGTTCTGCATCCACCCATGGGTGGAGCCGACATACAACGTAAGGTTGAGAAGGAGACAGGTTTTTCCTTCTTTTGCATGATTCTCTCTTGCAGCCAACATGAATGGCTGAGTCCTCAGTCATGCCACCCTGCCTTGGAAGCAGCTAAGTATGGACTGAAACCCCCAAAACTGTAAGAAATAAGCTTCTCCTTCCTTCACTTTGGTTGTCAGGTATTTTGTCTCAACAAGGCTAGAAAAGTAACCAAGACAGATACATTTTCCAGAAAGTATTGTAAGAATACGATACTGTTATCAAAAGACATATTACCTATTATGATTTGTACCTTAATGGTAGCTTAGTATCTGTGTATTAGTGCAAAGATATTTCTCTTTGTTCCATTAGTGTTTTGCTCCTAACCTTCTCTCAGATATCCTTGACAACAGTATCAACCATCCTTTCTACTGCCTGCAGAGTGTGTTGTCTGACATGGCCAACATTGGTACCATCATTGTGTTATTCACCCCAGCATATATTATAGTGATATAAATCTCATCTTCATTCAGTTTGTTCTACTGTAAACTGCTCAGACCAAGGCAAAATTTCTCTCCCACTTTCTTCCAGATGTTCAGGGGTTCCTTACAGCTTACAGGTATCATGAGAGATGGTGAAAAGGTAACAACTGTGTAGTCAAAGGGGTGCCCAGCAAGTTCTTGTGAGTTTGTGGGCATCCTTCTTGCTGGGCCAGCAAGGGTTGACTTTGGAGGAATTCAAGACATTCTGAGTGCTGCTTCTCTTGGTTTATGAAAATACTAATTTCCAGGGATTGCCACTGTCATATTGGCTTTTCACTACTCTCCATGCTTCAAAGTTCTAGATTATAGAACCTCATTTGTAAATTATCATTGACCTTTTCCTCTTAATCTTCCTATTAATCTCTGTCCATCAAAGCATAGTCTTTTTCGTTTTTCACTGTAAACTTTGTTTATTTACTTTGAGACAGATTGTTATCCTGTAGTTCAGGCTGGCCTTAAACTCACTCTGCAAACCAGGTGGCCTTGAACTTGTGGCAGTCCTCTTGCAGAGGCTTCCTGAGTGCTGAGATTACAAGTGTGCACCACCATGCCTGAATCCACTGAAGATCTTAGAACCATAAAATTGACAACAATAATTGACAATTCAACCAACCTACCTGCCAATAATTTTGTTTCTCAAATACAAGAAGTAATCAATTTTCAAACACATCCTGAAGAAATGAGGAACATGGATTTAGGAGTAACTGTGAATTTGAATTGTCCCATAGCAGCAAGAAAGTTAAAAGAAAAAAAAAAAAGGAAAGTGTTAAAGTTCATATTAGAACATATAATGATCTCTTATCATTGCCTGAGGTAGTGAGCCAGTCACTCTTAGCCTAGCATCTCTACCTTTAGTTCCCAATTTACTGTCAGGGAACAAAATGAATAAAAAGAAGGAAAGAAGACAAAGGAGAGGGAATAATTTAGCAAGCACCTGAGCAAAATAGCACATTTCCATTATATATGGGACATTTGGGGTCAATTTCAATACTTAGAAAGTCATCCCATTCTCACAAACAGTATCCCAGTGTTGGTGCTTAACACAACATAAACACAACAAACAAACATTTGTCGCAGAATTACTTCAAGCTATATTCTTCCCTGGATTTTTTTTTTAGCTCCAAAATTTTCTGAATATAAAACCTCATAAAGAAAACTTACTGCATTGAGTATGAATAATAAGTGAAATGGTTTTATGTAGAGCACAAAGTAAAATAGAAATAGTTATATTTTTCCCAACAAAAGGCATCAGTGGCAGAGTAATTAGAAATGCCACGTGTGTTAAAATGAACTATCATTTCCTACTTCATGGGGAGCTATGTGTTGTACGGGTAAAACAAAGTCTTTGTAGATGTGATTAAATGGAAGACCATGAGACAAAACTTTGGCTTGGATCACTCTAATTAAAAACTAGGTGCATTCCTGACAAAGTCCTTCTAAGAGGAAATTGGAGAGAAATTTAACATATGTAAAGGAAAAACAAATTTTACAGTGCAGCCAAAATGGATTTAAAGATGCTCACCTAGAAGATAGGAGTAATATGAACACAGTCCCCAAATGTTAACATTTACGAGAAGCCAGAAGAGGAAAGAAATTGATTCTCCTCTCTACCTTTAAAGGAAATGACAACTTTAATTTCAGCTCAGTGATACTGAATGTTAATGAAATCATGCGTCACGATTTTTAGCTACTTGCATCAAATACAGTCACGTGCCACTTAAAAATGGCACTATGTTTTGAGCAATGAGTCATTAGGGGATTTTTGCCACTGTGGGACATCATCAAATGTCCTTAAGCAAACCTAAATGGTGTAGCCTATTACAGTACATACCTATACTATGTTGCAGATCTTTGACCTCAAATCTCTGTAGCATTTTACTGTATTAAAATACTGAAAGTAAGTGCAACAAAATGCTATCTGTGTATCTCAGTATCCAAACAGAGCAATGATACACGTGATCTGAAAATATGGTATAAATCTATTTCTAAAAAGATATTTGTGTAGAGGGCCATTGCCGTAAATGGGAGCTTCAGAACTGATTTTAGTTGTGGGTGGTTCATTGAGTGTGTGCCCAGGAAATAAAAAGAAAAGACATAGAAATGCTGTAGGCTCAAACTACATTGCATTTATAATTTTTTAATTTATTCAATAATAAATTGACATTAGATTATAATAAATGTTTTACTTAGCAAACTTTTTCGGAATTTGTGTTTCTTTTGTTAATACTTTGGTTAAAGCACAGCACACTGAACAGCTGTACAAACATGTTTCTACTTCTATTCTTATTCTATAAGCATCTTTATATTTTTAAAATCCTATCTTTTAAATTTTTAAAAATATTGTTAAAATCCAAGGCACAAACATATTACCATAGACCTACACAGGGACAGGATCATTAATACTAGTGTCTTCCACATCTGTGTTGAGTTCCCCTGAGAGATTGGCAGGGACAATAACACCCTTGGAGTAGCCATCTCTGGTGACAATGTCTTCTTCTGGAATCCCTCCTAAAGGATTTGCTTGAGGCTGTTTTAAAGTTGACTAATGTTTTTTTCTTAAGAAGTAGAAGAAAAGCACTTCAAATAGCAATATAAAGAATAGTAGAGTAAACATATAAGCCCTTATTATCAGTCAAAAATTGTGCACCAAATGTTATTGTATTGCTGCACTTTTATACATCTTGCAATGCAATAAGATTTTTGTTTGATTTGTTTTTTTTTACATTAACATTGTCACAAACACATGAATAATTCAGTGAATTATGACTTTGGAATGGTTATGTCAGGAGACATTAAGAATTCTTCAGCAACATTGTAACTCAGGGAACCATCTCTGGATATGGAGTTTGTTGTTGCCCAAAATTTCCTTGTGTTACGCTATGTACCAGAAGGTTCCAGAACAGGGTATGGAATCAAATACAGAGATGAAAGTATTGATCAAACCAAAAGAGAAAGATACTGCTCCACCTCTTCAGAAAAAAACAATGGAAAATATAAGTTGAGTAAGAATCGATGACATGCTTCTGAATATGTCTTGTTAGAAACCCCAGATTCAACAATAAGTTATCAACTTCTTGAATATTATGAAAATGAATTACTGACTATGTATCCCTGTGGTACAGTTACTGAAATAGTCACATTAAGTAATTAATGAAAAATTCTAATTGCTGACTCATTGTAAGTGTTCTTTAAATATTGGTAGTTGTCATCATTATTAATTTTTGAGTAGAGGAAAAAATAACTAGTTAGTTAATGATTAATGACCTCAGCCAATATTCTTAGCAAAATGGGAAAATAATGGTAATTTTCTGTAGGCTTAAAGGCATAAGGAAATTAAATTTAGTAGATGAATTAAAGTAGTTATGATATGAAAGTGGATACAAAATGAATTATATAGGTAGTATTAAAAATTAATGTCAATTCATTAAGTGGAAATCAACAGTCATGTAAAGCATTCTGGACTAAGACAAAGTCTACATAAAATAAAGGGAGGAGTGAAAATATACCCTTTTCTCTCAATTATTTATTCAGGAAGATGGTGAATGCAAGGACATATATAAATCAGATATCAAATATTTTAGGTTCTGTGATTCTTTTAGACTTCACTGTAGCTTTGTAGCTCCAAAATCATAGTATGAAATCTATAATAGTGCAAAGATGGTCAGAAGATGTGTCTTCCAACAATACTCCATTCATAGGAACAGATGATAATCTGGACTTTTCTATCCTTCTTGTAGAAATTTATGTTGCTTTTGGAGGGTTTCTACCATAGCAAACTTCTCCATAATGATTTATAAAATCAAGAAATAGCAATCAAAGCAAAATAAAGAAATGTGAGTATACCCCGGAAAATACTCTTAGAAAAACTCAAAGATATCCCTGAAGTTCACTTTAGAGGAACTAGAGCCAATAGAAATTCACAGTAGGCATCATGGTAGAGAGGGCCAGAGCTGACAAAAGACAAAATTAGTGCCTCCTTTAGTAAAGAATAGGTAGTAAAAACTACCAGTTTAGTAAATGTGCCCCTTAGTATTGTATAATTTAACACAAATTTAGTAGGATTGTTTTCATAAAAAATGACTGACAACCGCATGATTCAGTAATAATTCTCATAGAGGATACTGAATTTAATGTGTATTCTAATTTGAGTATAGTGTTTCTGTGCTAAAAGTTTTTGTGGTAATACAGATTTAGAAATTTTAAATTCATCCTGTAATCCCAGTGCTCAGGAGGCTGAGACGGGAGGGTTGCTGTATGTTTGAGGTCAGCTGGTGCTATGCATTGAGTTTAAGGCCAGTCTGAACTACTAGTGAGACCCTGTTTCAAAAGAATAAAAACAAAAAAGATTTTAATTTCTTAGAATTCATCTTTTTTTCTCATTGATTCTAGTTAAGTACACTGTTTTCTCAAAACTTGCCTTTCTTCCTGTTGTACAGTAGATTTATTTAGCAATATTATACTTCAAGATGAAATTTAGTATCCTCTTTGAGAATATTTAATCATGTGATGGTCAGTCATTTTTACAAAAATTAATTGTTAAAATTGTTGGTTTATGTGTCTGCCTTCTTTAGCAAACTATAATTGTGAGGGGGTGGGATTTTGCTTTTTCCTTATGATATCCACAGTGTTTCACACATCACTTCACACATAAATGATCCATAATGTAATTTGGAAATATGAAGGCAAACTTCATTTCCTTGTAGACTCAGATGGAAATCTGCAATGAAAAGATTTAATGCACAGAAGAATACTAAACATAGATAAATGAAAAGTGAAGATAGGAAGTAAAAAACATAAGTGCAACATTATAATAAAGTATCATAATAAAAAGCATGGATCTACACATATCAAGTGTACATTCCATGATAATTGGAGAAGAGAGAGAGGGAAGGAAGAGATGAATATTATTAAAAGTGATATAAGTGGTGAAAATATATGAAAACACAATAGCTTCACTCAAAAGGGAAGACAAATTAATTGTGAATTGCCAATATGTGGGAAGAGTAAACATTGAAAACTACGGTTAATTTGATCTCCCAGATCCAGTGCTTATCTAATGAATTTGTTTGAAGTGGAAACAGAGGAAATTTCACAAGACTAGCTGTGGTTCTGTCTGCTTATGTAATTGGTACCATTTCTATTTGAACCCTTTGGACATACTATCACTGTGAGACTGCATGGCATCAGATAAATGCTGTCTCTCCAGATGAGTTGCTTTCACATTCTTTGCCATTCTTTCTACTCCATATGCTTATGTTCTCCATTTTAACTTGCCTTTCCTAGATACAGACTGAGGAATCATCTTCCAACCCATGATTGAACCTACACTTGCTAAATCTGTTCCTGAAGACCGATGCATAGTCAATCAAGCATATCTGAATATAGGTACTGCTGTAGATATTATTTCCTCTTCAAGTGTCTTTTCCTAGACGTACATTTTGGCTTTTAGAAACAGAAGCCAGGGGGAGACACAAGTTGTTTCTGCTTTCTGTTATTTTGTTACCCACATTCTAGGATTGGGAAAAGAAATATACTGTTAAAAGTATATTAAAACTAATATGATTTGCTTTAGACAGAAAAAATAACGGATTAATGTACCAGAATGTTATCCCTACTAGATGAAAGTCTGTAATTGAAAATATTTTAAACATGTAGTAAGTTCTTTATTTTTTAAGTGAGTCTTTAAGAGCATTACATAATGTGAATGCAAAAAAGTCTCTGAAAAGATGTGTTTGTCAGAGGTTTTGTTTTTAAACAATAGAAGCTATTCTAATATCTATAATCAGTTTAGACACTAAGAGTTTTTGAATTTGAGTTATATGCAAAGCATGGATATTTTGTTTTAAAACATTAAAGTATAACCATTAAATATAATGAAAAATAACATCAAAAACACTTCTAAAGCTTTTCTTATTTTAGGTAACTGGACAATAATAGGCAAAAAAAGATCTATTTCAGCCAGACCTGGTGGTGTATGTCTGTAATCCTAGCACTCCAAAGGCTGAGGCAGGAGGATTGCTGCAAGTCTGAGGCCAGCCTGGGCTACACAGTGTATTCAAGGCCGGCCTGAACTGCATAGAGAGACACTGTCTAAATAAATAAATAAATAAATAAATAAATAGCCTATTTCAGTTTTGGACAAAATTGAAATTTTCATTTTTTCTGAGTTTTCAAAGGATTAAAAGAAAATCAAAATATTTTGGGTGGAAATAGTGTGAATAATTTTAATGTATTTTTAACATACTTGCTTAAAGAAGTTGTCAAGACAATTTAAAATTTAAAGGCCAGTTTTTCTTCTCTTTAAAAACTCAGAGGGTGCTAAAAAGAGGATTACTGTCATCTACAGAACACTGATAAACCTAGACAAACTGTGGATTTAGTATCATCTTTTAATTCATCACAGAACTGTTAAAATGTTATGAAGCAACCTTAGTTGGGACAGAGTCACATGAAACATGAAACAGCATTTCCTCATTTGCTTATTGAAATGAATAAGAAATACTGGTGCAATTATCAGAAAAATTGCTGAAGACTGAATGTAAATTTGATGAACTTGGGAAACCCATTGTGGCTAGAGACCTAAGGAGTGCACAGCCTTTTACAGAATTTCCCATCTTGATACTGACCAAGAGATCATAGAAAATATCAGGAAGAAGCAAGGAAAGTTGGTGCTTCTAGTGGCTTTACAAATGGAATGTCATTTACTCCTAACACAGAGACCAGAAGCCACCTCTTCTATTGCACATTCAGAATAAAATATTTTCTCTGCAGAAAGAAAGTAAAGACTTCTACTTGAAGTCACTGTTGGAAACTCACTGCAGCTTATAGAGATGAAGAAATTATACTAATTATAGATACCTTTTTCCAAAGTGGTAGCAAAGTCAACACATCCCATCTAATTCTTTGAAAGCAACATTTCTTTAATACTAAACCAGACGAAGTCATTAAACAAAAAACAAGAGACCAACATTCCTTACAAAATAGATGCAAATACCCTATACAAAATAGTAGCCTATCAAATTTAACAGTATGTACAGAGACTAAATAAATCACTAGCAAGTAGGGTTAATTCCCGAAATGCACACATTGCAACATCAGATATAAAATGACATAATTCATCATGTTAATAATGAAGAAGCATAATATGAACAGCTCAATTGATGCAGAAATGGCATTTGACAGAATTTAATATCCACTCATGATAAATATTTTTAGCAAACAATGAAGAAAATGTCCTTATCTTAGTAAAAAGCATTCTTTCTCCCTATATTCAAGGAAAAAAACCAACTAAGTCCTCTCTCACCAGTGTTATTCAACACTGTAGTAGAATTTTAAGGCAGTAAAATCAGGCAAAAGATAAAAGACTCCATAATTTTAGAGAAAAAAAACTACAAATCTCTTCTCAAGTGACCTCTTTCTATACAGAGTCTGAAAGAACTAGCAAATTGCAATGGAATTCAAAGTATGAAGCATGGGTACCAGGTCAAGATACAAGTCAATAGCTTTTATATTCCTAAGTGAAAATTAATAGCATCCTTTCACAAAAATGTATCTAGTACCTCCTAGACTCTCCTTTTTTTGTAAATTCTTCCATTGTATTTGAGTGCTTATTTTTCTACAGGAGCTATATATTAATATATGATATTCTGGAAAAAAACAGCATGTTTAGATTGTTTGCATAGTGTGCAAAAATACATTAGTAAAGCAAAGGACTTTTGCATTGAGATTGTGTTAAATATTTTGATAGGTTTCTGATATTTCAATAAGTATTAGAACATATAAATATGCAAGATTTGTAATAACTTTTGAGCATATATATACATATCGAATTTAACGGTATATACAGGAACTACATACATCATTACCAGTGAGGGATATATATATATATATATGGAGAGAGAGAGAGAGAGAGAGAGAGAGAGAGAGAGAGAGAGTATACACACTTCAGGAAAAGAAAATTTTTATAAATATTTTAATACTAAATCTATTGACACATCATGAGATTAGCAGAAGTTATCTTTGGCCTCTACAATTAAAAGAGATGCTCCACGTGTTGGCCATTAACTTCCAGATATTTATTAGTACAGTGAACTGCTATTTGTGTAACCTTAGTCATTGAGATTATTGAACACGCATTTTGAATCTTTTCTCTAAGAGCCAACAGTGTAGTGAATTTTCTGTGATAGATGACATACTATACAGACCCCATATGAGGGTAACATCATCTCTTGGAAAAAACATCATACTATGTTTTTTCCTGAAGTATGCATTTTTTGATGGACTCTGTGTGTGTGTGTGCGTGTGTGTGTTGTGTGTTGTAGAAAAGGATATTGAATATCATTTTCCTAACATATCTTTATGATGCTGAGCAAACTTATCTATGAACAGAACAATTATTCATTCTAGTGTACCTTGTGCCTTTCACTACCCCCCCCATATGGGTAAAACAGTTCTAGATGTGTCTGTGGTGATTATCACATGTAGACCAACAAATTTAAGGGAAAAGGCACTTTGGAGAAAGGGAACTCACCCTTTTATACACTTGAACCTGTAATGAGTCAGGTAGGGCTGAGTCCTGAGATGTTCTCTGAGCATCTTCCTATTGTTATAATGCAAAATACTTGACTTCTTTTTTTATTCTAATTTTAATTCTGCAGTTTGGATGGGATCTTAACCAACTGTAACTCGAATGGAATAAAAAGAGGAAAAAAGCATGCCTGCTTTTGAAGAGCTCCAATCTTCTGTAATTCGTGCATCTTTTCCTGTTATCAGCTTTGGACGCTGGACTAACATTGGTGACTGTTCTATGGGCTGCCAGAAATTCTTCCTTGGCCTGATGCTACATCTTTGATACATTTTGTTTGGCAACTTCCATCATTTTGGGCAGAGCAGCTACTGTATTCTTTAGCTCTCCAGTTTACAGATTCCCATTGTGAATTCTCCTGCTGCTTACCCACAATTTATGAAATTTCACTTTGACATTCAGAGTGTGTGGCAAAAATCTCATCATGTCAACAAGTGCCACAGACTTTCACAAGGCTTTGCTTTAACTGAGCAGTTGGATTCCTCCAGTCCACACCAATGCTAAGCTAGTGTGCCTCTGTGGTCTTGTTGACAGCAGCCCATGTGTCCCCTTGGGTAACTCCACTCATAGCCTATCCGTGATTTCCTTCAGCAGACAATCCATGTCTGGTCTCTACTGCACCTTGACTTTTACAGCTTCAAGCACCACCACCCTTCCAAAGATCATGACAGGAACTGTGATTCTGTAACAATTACTTCCCAGTCTCCTAGGACTTCTTTTGAAATCTGGGTGAAAACTTTTGGGAAGTCATAACTCATGCATTCTGTATGCCTTAAAAGGCTTGCACCTTGTGAATAAATCCAAGGTTCACAACCTGTTTAAATACTATCCTGACCTCTTTGGACCATGGTGGTAGCAACCTGTCTGTGTTTTGCAGGATGAACTCAGGGAAACCCTTCCCTAGGTAGCCTTGCATGAGCAGGGCACCTTGGGGAAAGGATACCCTTCAATGCTCTTGAACCTGCAATGAGTGGAATATGACCTTTTCCCGAAATGCTCTCTGAGCATCTTTGTATTGTCCTGATGCAAAGTATTTGGCTTCATTTTAAATTCTAATCTTTTTAGTAATCATGCTCTCCTTCTCCCCAACTTCATACATGCTTTTTTTCTATCCAGGCTGCATAATTTTTACAGCCTTCAGTCTTGCTTTTTGGTTCTGATTCTCCCTGAAAATCTGGCTGCAAGCACCCAGCAGAAGCCATGACACAACCTGAATGATAGAGCCTCTTGAAATTTTCTCCACCATACTAATTAGTTCGCCAGAGTAATCTTAGTCCCACTTAAATCCTCAGCACATGGGGGAAAATGTAGACATGGTCTTTGCCAAATGAAATCGAACATGCCCTCTAGTCCTGTTTTTGATACAGTCCTTGTCCCCAACTGAGATCTCATGATCTTTGCCTTTACTCTAGACATTTCTATCAACATTCAGGTTTTCTGAATTCCTTTCAGAATTGGCTACTAAGTTCTGCTTATGACATTATAAGACTTATCTAGTTGGCATCTCAGAACCTTTCCAAATGTCTCTTACAAGTTACTTCCAAAAGATACTAAACCACATGGTCAGGTACATTCACAATAATGATCCCACTTCTCCAGTATAAAAATTCTGTATTAGTTAGCTTTTCTGTTGCTAAAACTTAGTAACTGACACCCACAACTTGAAGAAATAATATAGTTTGGTTCATGGTTCAGGCTATCAGTCCATTGTCAGCTATCTCCAAGGCAGAAGCATCATGTTGAAAATAATGGTAAAGGAAAGCTGCTTAACTCAGCAACCAGCAGGCAGAGACAGATGGGAGGAGCTGGGGGTGAGAATCTAAGTCATGATCCAGTAACCCACCTGCAATTAGGCCTCTCCACTTAACAGCAAGCCACCTACGAACTCAGAAGTGGATTATTCCACTTATTAGGATAGCGCTGCTATGATTCCATCACATGAGTCTTTGGGGAGATATTTTATATCTAAGCCATAACAATGATATTGGGTAGACAAATCATTTGGATGATGAAATAACTTACGAAAATTGAAGTTTGTAATATATTGGAAAACATTTTGGTGAATGAAAGAAATAAGAACCAGTAAGAGTGAAGTACAAATAAAAATGGAAAGACAATGTAGGCTTGGAACCTAATCTAGATTAAGTTTAAGACCCAGTCATATTTTAATCTGACATTGTAAAATTTTTCCCTACTTGTGAATGAGAAGCTACCAAAGGACAACTGAAAAATCAAAGCTGTGGAAGTGGCTAAATTTGAATCTCACATCTCAGATCAATTGCACTTATCCGATATCAAATTTAGGCAATCTATTTTAATTTCAGTTAATTTAGTTCTTCAGTCTTGAAATCGAGGTTAATATTTATCTCTGTGAGCATCACATGGGTAAGGATTCAACTCTTTTATAGCCCTCTTCATTTTTCCATTGTACTCCAGACATACATGTAACTTCAGTTCCTGAAGCACATCATGCTCATTTATAGCTTCCAAGTCTGTACATTCGTGTGCCAGGGTTTTATTTAAAAAATATCTGTAGAAGATGCAGGTAAAGAGATCTGTAACAAGATACTGATTCACCTGACTGTGAGAATTTGCTCTGCAAATCTGAACTCCATAAGGCAGCCTTCAGGAAAGGAAAGCCAGAAACTATTGAATAAATTCTGAACTGCAATGCATATATAGAATTTGTTCTTCCTATTAGAAACCTCAATTTGCACTAATGGTCTTTTATCTGATTAGATCAAGGCAATAATATCTATAAAATAACTTCACATCAAACTGAGATTGGTGTTTGAATAACTGTGGACTCACACAAGAGATCATCATGACTTAATGCCTGGGATACTTTGCCTTGTTCATTTAGCTTAAACCACAGGCCTAGATAGGACTTGGCTGACAGTCATACATAACGTATCTTGTCCACTTACACTCTCTCCCAGAAATGCTGTGTACTTCTTTGTGCGTGTAATTACTTGGGATATTCACTTGTTTTATTTTATTTCCCATCTCCTGCCCTGGCCTGAATGGTAGGGATCATGCTTCTCCAATTCACTGCTATATCTCCTATGTCTCACTGAACTGAACTTCATAAATAAATATATACTGAACAAATTAAATGTCTGGAAAAGAATATGCATTTGAATAATTATAGTTTTCAATTTTCTCAATGAGCCAACATTTATCCTATGATTAATAAATGAGTTAATGATTATTTCTTTTCTTTGTTCTTTGTTGCAAAATTATATTTGAATGGTTTCTCACATAGTTGCTAGCTCTATAAAAACATACTCCCTCACACATACATGAAAGCATGAAAGTAGTTTGTTTAAAATATTAATCTTGTTTTTCATATTATTTGTAGTATGACATATATTTTAAATTTTGAACAATTTAAATTTATATGAATGTACATGTAAATATATGTGTCTAAAATTCTATAAATGTTGTCAGGAAATATGCTATACTTTTATTTATGGTTCTTTGACTCCCTTCCCTTTTATCCCTACTAATATAACTACTCTATTTAATCCTGTTTAACAATAGAATTTGTTTTTAATACATTTATTCAGTTTTATGTAATTATAATCAAACTTATGTAGGGTTACATTATATTATATTTATTGTATGCTTTGTCATTATTTTTCTTATTCAATAAGATCTTATAAACTCAATTGAGTGATATTGCTGTAGTGTAGTTTTAAGATTACTCTTCAAAATTGTCTACTACTCCTATCTTTTGAACCATGGTTTTTATTTCCTGTGCTGTGGTATATCTCTCCTCAGTTGCACTTCAGTAATGAACATACTCAATTTTTTTGTTCCTTGGACCTTAAGTTTCAACTTTTTCACACACTCCTTACTTTGATCCATTTCACCATCTGTTTCTGTGCTCTTACTCCCAGATGGCCTGTATGTTGCAGGTAGGAGACAGGTACATACCTGCAGGTGTGGTTTCCAACTTTAGCTGGGTTTTGCACTGCTCTGTGAACCCTTTACATGGCCCTAGTTGGTGTCATCATCTGTTTCTCACAACAGTTTTTATGGCGCTTTCTCCGATTCTCAAATTCTCAGCAAAATATTCTTGAATCTTATTATTGAAAGTGAATTAAGACTAAAAGCTATGAACTTTCCTATCTTTTCTTTTTTCTAATTTTGCTTCTTAAAAGCCACATGGAACTATGTGGAGACAGATGTATCATCATGGCCATAGTCATTTTTCTCATCATTGAGGCACAGCAGCCAACTCTTGTAACTTAAATGAGGACATGTTTATTGAGGCTTTCAGTTATATTTCATGGTGATAAAGAAGAAAACCAGAGGAAATCTGAGGAAGAATAGCAAATCTCTGTTCAGATCACGGCAGCAGGAAGCAGAAAGAAAGGAGGAACCACAAAGGGAGTTTCACCTCCAGTGATCTGCACCTTCAACCAGGTCCCACTTTTAACAGCACATTAACTCTAAATTCATCACTGAGTTAATCCACTGATTAAGTACAAGACCACTATGATTCAATCACCTTCCAAAATTCAATCACATGAATCGCTTTAGGAATATCTAGATCTATATAATAACATTCCATCCCAAAAGATCTTGTGCCTTTCTTTATACAATGTTCATTAAGTGTATCTGTAAAAGTCACCATTGTTTTAACAGTTCCAGGATCACTGATAATTCCAGGTCCAAAATCTGCCTTGATTTTGAAGCAAATTCATAGCTGGTAAAGATCTAAAAGATAGGGATGCACTTTTGACATACAGTTATAGGGCAAACATTTCTATTCCAGAAGGGAGGAATAAGGGTTCAGATACAAATGGGATCAGAGCAAAACTGATACAAAGCAGGACAAACATGAAATCTTAGTTTTCCAAGTCCAGCACCTGGGGCAAATCTTGGCGAGGAAACTCCAAACAGGATAGGTAACCCCACCCCATGGCATTGCTGGATGAAGGCCATATGGCCTCTCCCTTAGAGTGGCATTGGTCACTGCCCATAGATTTCCTCAGCGCATGTTCTATATTCCTGGCTTCTACAACTTCCTGGGGTTTGCACTGAACTTTTGGCTTCACTGTCACAGCTTGATGCTTTGCCCTTTCAGTAGCACAATGTCTATCCTTGCAGGCTTTTATCTGACATCTGGATAAAAGCCCGTCTGAACCCCACAATCTTACATTCTTCAGGCTTTTATAAAACCACCACCACAGGCATGATGCCAAGGCCTTCCTCAGTTCAAACAATGGATGGACCTTGTTGGATAATGGCTGCAGAGATCTCTGAGTACCTAGATGGTTAAGCAACATGAACCAAATCCATCCTTCTGAAGAATCATGTGTTGGGGCTACCTTTTTTGAGCAGTCTGTCTCTTTTGCAAATTTTAGCCTAAAAAGGTGGGTTCTTGCTTGTTTTTCAGATGGCCCTAAGGCATTTTTCTTATTTTCCTAGTATAAAGTGCTTAGATATATGCTAATATTTTATCAAATTCTTCTTGACCAACCTTTCAGGTCCCAACCTCACAGGCACTTTCTTTCTGGGGAAATTCTTTTTTAAATCATTATTCTATGCCTTTTGCTTTTGGTTAAAAACCTCCAAAACTACCCCTACCATAGTCTAAACATTGAGCTGGCTTGAGATTTTCTCCACCAGATTAATTATTCCTGCACACTTAATCACCCTTTTCCAAAAAGTCTTAGTTGATGAGCAAAGTGCAGACATATTTTTTTTTTTGCAGTAGCATAATATAAATGACCTCAAGTCCAACCAGGAATAGTCTTTGTTCCCAGTTGAAACCTGCTGAGTTTGTCCTTTACCATCAACACACTATCAGCATTCAGATATTCTGAATTTCAACCAGACTCCCTCACTGAGCTCAGCTCTTAGCATTTTAGGTTTTCTCTATCCAGCATCTCCAAGTTTTTCTATATCATCATATAAACAGCTCCAAAGTCTTCTAAACTGCACAGCAATGATCTGCTCCTGTTACCAAAATTGAAGTGAGATTTATTTTGGCTTGTGGTTACTAACAGTCTGTGGTCAGCTGTCCCCACAACAGAAACG
>RJWT010008732.1:0-25923 GCA_004365215.1 Cuniculus paca | reverse complement strand
GGTAATGAATAGGAAGAGGTTACATAATTTGCTCGGGATTGTAAGTGACCAAGGTAAACCTGAATGGAAGGTGTTGACTGCAGAGGGTAGAACACCTCTGCAACCAAAAGGAGCTGGGTCAGGACTCTGAAGCTCTGATGCAAGCTGGGGTTAAGGACAGAGGGGAGGGAGTGCAGAGAGGAAATGCCTAAGCCTGAGAGTTTTATGAAGGGAGCAGAGAAGAATAAACCTATTAAAAATTTTGGAAATTATAAAGGATCTATGAAATAAAAACCATATTAGTCTTTTTATCGGGCTAAGTGCTCTTACATTACTAGCATTCCCTGTCAAGAACTTAATTATATTCTTCCACTGCCAATGACGTCTGCATTTTTAGGGATGAACCTTTCAATCCTAAAACACCAGAATAGCTGAACTTCACTAAAAACCAACAGGATCCAGTATGGAAAAAGATTCAGTCTTGGTTGTACTGACTTAAACATTCAGAAGATCCTATAACAGTATCCACATAAGCTTCATTTATCTATTCGTATGTTCCCTGTATTTTCTATTCTTTAATACTCCCATTTCTACTGTTTTTAGTTATGAGATAAAGATTTAATAAACCAGACAATATTAGTCCTGACAGTGATATAAAATTTATCTTAAGCTGACCACCTTCCCACCAGTCTGAACCACCAGTGGTGCAAGCATGACTGTCCTATCTAATCACTTTTGACAGTCTTCTTACTAATAAGATTAAGAAACATGTACAAATGGACTGAATCTAGTGAATTGTTTGAATGTGAATAACTATTGCCCAAGTTTAAATATTAATACCATTCCTATCAATTAATACAAATACTAAATTTATTTACTATCAATTAATATAAATACTAAATTTATTTACTTCATCAAGCTCAAAGAAATGTACATTTGTGTAGAGTTCAATAATTCTCTGAATTTTAATAATGAAATCTTACAAGTACTATATGTAATATCCATTTACAACTGCTATACTACAAATTAGCTATATTACATTTTTTAAAACCATTTTAGTATATGGGCTGGCAATGCGAGGCCTGTATCATTTTAATTAAGGAACTGTAATATGGTGACAAAGGTCTGCCAACTCAACGTCTTTCTTTGCATTACTATAATCAAAGATCCCCTGAGAAGCAGTACAAGCTGCCCAATGGGACAGTCACGCATATATCATTGATTGTTCAAACTGGAAGGAATAGTCAAATTCAAATCAGAGATGCCCGGCATAAAGACACACCAATTATTGCGTGTGATCAACATGTTAAAAGCTTTTAACTCCAGAAGTACATGTAAGGTTATCTCTTTTTTTTTTTGCGGCACCAGAGATTGACCTTATGACCTTGCACTTGCCAGGCAGGTGCTTAGGTCACTGAGCTAGATCCCCGGCCCTCAGGTAAGGTTATCTTTAACGTATTTACCATGCTCACGAAGGGGCCATAATTGGCATGTCTTATTGCTGGGTGGCTGGAACCATCAGTGGTACATGCATGACTGCCCCACTGGGTGGCTTTTTATTAATTTTATTAGTAAAAAAGACCAGTACAAGAGCCGGGGGATCTAGCTCAGTGGCCTAAGCACCCGCCTGGCAAGCGCAAGGTCGTGAGTTCAATCCCCAGTGCTGCAAATAAAAAAAAAAAATGGAAAAAGACCAGTACAAGTGAATAGAACAGCTTGTACCTCCAGTTACACAAGCTGTCAGATAGGACAGTCGTGCATGTGCCACTCACTGGTAGTTCAAGCCAGTGGAAACATGTTAAGCTCCATTTATCTCCACAAAGGGAGGCTCTACAAAGTTTTATAGTAACCAAGGGATTGGGACTTCATTTTATTTATTAATGAAGACTAAAAACAGTATTTCATTTAAGTCAAACCATACAAAACTGATGTTTTTGGTTTAACCTATAAGAGAATCAACTTCATTAAAGCTCAGTGTTCCACAATTTATGAAGTCTCTTCAATATATCCATATTTCTAAAATTTTACATACATACACAATACCACAGAAAGAAAGATGACTCTTACAGAAAGGAGACTATTATTTGACAAGAGGAAAGGAATACAGGGAGGGGAGCAAGAGAAAGAATGTAAGAAAAGGTCACAGAGGGATGTATAATCAAAATATGTTACATGCATATATAAAAACACCACACTTGAAACTGTTTTCTAAAATTAATAAGCACAAGTTAAAATATATTTAAAGTTTTAAAAATAAAAAATATGACTTTTAAGTTGAATAAAAATTAGTGATGAATCAGAGGAAAAATTATTAAGTCCATTTTAACAAGTTATTTAATATGAATGACTTTATTGCTTTAAGATACATTTGGCATAGGATATACACATATTTTCTTGGGGTTTTTCTAGCACTGGCATGCTAGCATTCTTTTCTATTTTAACTCCCTATAATTTAACAGGATAATATCTTCTAAACAGAAAGTTGTTGTGACTTATTTTAACAGAAAAGGAAATTTTTCTTATTTTCTATGTATCCTATAAAATTTGGCAAATACCAACTTTCAGAACTTTTTTCATTCTGTGAAAATGTTTCTATATGAAGATTTCATTTTTTAGAAACTCAGAATTCCTAACCCATTTTTAAAAAATTGCTATCGATGACTGATGACTTTTTTTGTTGTTGTTGTTACAGAAACTTTAAGTAATACAGAGTCAAAAGTAAAATGAACCTACATATATACACCTGGCCCTTGGCTTCGACAATTATCTCTCTTGGTTAATCCTACTTCATCAACACCTGTCTTCTTTGCAACTCATCCCAGATTATTCTGTTGAAAGTTTAGACATACTTTATATGTATGTCACGAATGTGATGAACTTTTTTTTTTTTAATTTGGCCTTCCACACCCCATTTTATCCTATAGTGCTGAATTTATTTCTATTTTATATTCACATTTTATAAATATGCAACCCAATCAATGAGTCTTATCACCTACTTAGATATACTTGCATTTACATCCTTAAAATGAAAGGGATGGAAACTGTTCCTTTAAAGCATATCACCCATATCATTCACAAATAACATCACTGTAAAATCACATTTACCACTAAGACTCTTTAACAGAAACTAAACTTGGAAAACTGTCAGATAAAAAAATGACTACTGATAGAATTCTGAAGCTTTTAATAGCATCTGTTACAAAGTAGAACAAATAGCTGTTGCAGAAAGATTCACAGCAGAGTCTAAATGTGTACTTATATACAATGCAAATGATGGATTTTTAGGTCACTGTCCAATTGTGTCAGATAATTTTTTTCATTATTTCTCTTTATTATTTTACATTCAGTTATGATAAATTAAACAAAAGTATCTTCAACTATAATTCTTAATGTTTGAAAAATAGGAAAAGTTTTACTTTACTATTAAACTTAGTTTTAAGATGGTATTCAATAACTATAATACAATACAGTCTTTCACAATATATAATACATATAGATTATAACTATATATGGTATCCAAAAGCAAACTTCATGGAAACAATCATAATGAACACAGATATACGTAGTGGTCATTTGATTCTGGCTCTAGATGGGACTTTTATGTATCCCAGTACATAACCTCTCTTTTGCCTGGACTGGAAGGAAGTTTAAATTTAATGTTCCAGCCCAGGAACATCACATTTCTAACAGAATGAGTCCCCCTTCTGATAATTTTACTGTTTAATTATTTATTTTTAATTTCCTGTTTTATGTGGGTTTCATATATTTTGACTGAAATATTTTCAAAAGTAGTCAAAGTACACAGTATTACCAACAAGCATATTTTTAAAAGATGGCTGGGAACATTTTAATTATGGAAGGCTCAAACTTTTTTAGTACTGAGTACTTAAATCTTTTCCTAAATGAGATGAAAGTAAGAATACAGTGTCAGAATTTATTTTATGAATTTTTAAGAGGGTTCAGGTCTTCTTTGACAGGGGCTCTCATTGGACAAGCACAATCACGAAGCACTCTCCAGGGTCCAGGTGAAGAAACCTTCAGGCTGCTGGCACTCTTAGAGTGTGAGTGACATTCAGTGACCCCCCTGCACCTGTATGCATCACTAACTCATTCCTTCCCAAGGCAGAGGGAATGTCTGGTATAACCTGTGTAAGCAGCAGCTGACCACATGTGGTTCTGGCATTCTCCCAGAATTCATACATTAACTGGCCTCTGCTCACCCATGTATTTAAACAGTAGACTGTGAAACTGGGAGGCTGGGTAGTGCCACCTGGATGGGTAAGTTTCTTGAATTTAACAATATATGACAGGTCTAGGGTAGAAGACTCTGACAGAGTCTGCCTAGCAAGCCAGAGGCCCTAGGGTTCAATCCCCAATAGTACCCTCCCCCATGTATGTAGACCTAAGCTTTTTTTTTCCTCCATGGACTTTACTTGGTAATAAAGCTGCCATTTCAATCCCTAGCTATCTAGTCTCTGGTCCCTCCCTCCATTGCTAAGAACTTACACAAGGAAAAGCTGGTACAATTTAATGACCTTCCCCAATCCTAGCACCCCTTTTTACTAAGCTATTATTACTTCTCAGACACTTGCCAAAACTTGTATTACTTTATATAATTTTTCAAAACTATCTCAAAAGGTCCCAAAGTCACAGCTCAAAAGAGAGGAAAATGAATATTTATGTTTATGTTTTTTTTTTTTTTGCAGCACCGGGGATTGAACTCACAACCTTGCGCTTGCCAGGCAGGCACTCAGGCCACTGAGCTAGATACCCGGCCCAAAAATGAATATTTAAAACAAAATTAATTCTCATTATAAAGCCAGATTTCTAAGAAAGAAAAGCAAGTAAATCAAGATACTCATAAAGAATTTTACTTAGTAGTCAATAAAATCATAATATATGTTAAACCAATTAATACTTTTTCCTCTTTTTCTCAAGGTCTAGTGAGCCCCTGTAAAACTTCTCCTTCTTCATCTTCTAACAACTTGTTCCCCTAACTTTCACTGTTTTTCCTGTTTTATCTCTAAATCTGATTGATCACAGGTCTAATCTAAAATCTCTATCTCTGCCCTTCAATGTGGGCTCACCCATTCTCATTCAAGCATAGCTTCAAATGCCATCTCTATGTTAAGCCATCCTCCACAACCTAACCAATGAGCTTCTCACATTTTGGACCCTATTCTCCACCTGGAAAACAATGATGTTCTTTGTTTTAGCCTTCAGCCTTTTGTATTCACTTTCGTATGCAAAATCTTAACATGGTGAGTTCTTTCATGTCATTTCAGTTGTAACTGAGGTGCTGCCTCAACACAAAAACCTCCCTTATGCCTATGCTAAGCAATAAATTCATTTTTGTTTTGACTTGCCCCTTTTCCAAGCTCCCACTATGACAACTAGCAGTATCCTGTACCAGCAAGAGCTTTATTTTTTTAAATGGTGAGTAAATGCCCTCAATATATTACTGCATACTTATTTAACTCCTCATAATTATACAGTCTACTAAATACCAAGCATATGCGTCAAACACTAAGTAATAATTTAGTAAGAAAGCTCAAAGATATACTTACGGAGGCCCACAGAATCTGTCTTGCCATTATCATTCTTACTTGGTTGCACAAGCGGAGCAAATGAAACAGCAAGGATATTTTTACTTTCCCAAGTGTTTTGTCCAGTTCGCATAATCTGTGTTAACTATTTAGAGAAAAGAAAGTGAACAGTTTAATCCTGATAATGTGACTGTCTTACAGTCAGCATTTTGTTTTACAAGAATAACTGCCAATGAGAGCAATGTAACTTATATTTAACTACAACCAAATTATTTCCATTTAATTATTTATTATAAATTAATGTAGATGAAATAGAAAATAGCTGCTGCTTAACATGGATACTTCCATGTAAATGGAATACAAAAATATAGCCAGGTGAGAGCCTTCATGTTAGATTTGAGGTCTGAGGGCTTCTACGTATAACATTTGATCATTGCCTCCCAAACTACACGTTTCAGAGAGATTCAGTCATTTGATTAAAGCATTATATTAACACCATATTTTGATTACTGTACCAACAGACTGACTTCATGCTCTTCCGTGATAGTAACAATGGTAATGAATTACACTCTGACTTCAACCTGGTATCTCACAAATAAATATAGTCACAAAGGGACTATGAGTATTATAAAACTCAGGAACTATTCATCAATAGTCCTTAGAAAAAAACAGCTTGCTCAACTTGAATTAGTATTTTCAACTCATATTTTAAAAAGTCCACTACTGTATTTGAGATTTATATAATTGTATACCATAAATATTAAACAAAATATATAAAAGTAGTATTTTAAATATTACATAATATTTTAAATAATACAAAAATTCCACAATTATCACACTAAACCAGTCATCGTAGATGATCCAGCTCTACTGTATAACTGCAAGGTATTTTAAACAACTCAGATTTAGGTTAATGTAAATATTAAAGATCACATTTCTTTGAAACATACTTTACAAATATTGAAGATAATTTGCTTTTGAACGTTCCACCTTTTCAAATAAATTGTTTCATGTATTTATTATACTTAATAATTTTAAACCAAGACAGGAAAAGACAAATTTAATATGGTTCATAAATGGTTAAAGAATAGTTCCAAATGAGTATGATGTCACATCAAGATTTAAAAATGTATTTGTTTCACTAATGAAGTTAAGCAGTTCAGATCAAGTGCAAACGTAATTTCTCTCAGTGTGCTCAAGGAACTGAGAAGCAGTGAACGCTGAGTTCATCACATCCAACTAAACACCTTTCTAGTGAGGAAATATGAAAGGGAGAAGTTCACTCTGTGTCTCACACAGCAAGTAGGCTGACAGCAAGCAAGTGGAAGCCTATGTCTCCTCTATCAACCTGTAGGACTGTTCTGTAGGATCTATTTTATTTAAATAATTTGGGGTCGGTCAGGTTTTAAATTAAAATCACTGGCCATAGTGACACAAGCCTATGATCCCAACACTAGGCTAAGGCATGAAGATTGCTGCAGGTTCAAGGTCAGCCTGGGATAACTAACAGTGAGTTCAAGGCCAGCCTTGAACTACACAGCAAAACCCTGCCCTCCCCCACAAAATACATTATTCACTTTCACTGAATAACATTTTCCAATCCAATTAATCGTTTGTTTCCTATGATATATTAAGTAAAATGACAGTGGAAGTCACCTGATCTTCTATAGGCATAACTAGTATGCCTCCAACTTTCAGTAATATTTTCATGTAGTTTTCATGGTCTTTCTGGACCCCAGCTCCACAATAAATTCGATCATACTGATGACTGTCAGATGCTATTTGGAGGCAATTACCAACCACAAATGCAGGTTCACAGAACTCAAATCTGTGTGGAAAAACAAATTTATTTTCATTCATTCAAGCAAAACATTAATTTTTTTTTGAATTACCATAATCCTGCCCTTTGAAATAGTGAAGTTACCAAATTAATTATTAAGGATAAAGTACATTTGATTTAAATACCACATTCCTAAAATTCAGCACTGGTCAAGTGTACTATTTTGTTATGATTGATACTGGGTACATGTTTTCAAAATATTAACCTACTTTGGCCCATACTGAAGTCTCATTTAAGGCTAAAAAATATGAATACAATGAAAAGCCCATCACACCACCACTCTTGATGTGGGATGATAGGAACCTTAAGGGTCAACAAATGAGAGAAGGGTTTACTTTCCCCTATCTTCTATTGAAAAAAAAATTTAAGAGTCAGGACAAATGAGAGGGGCTCATGCAAGTACTCATCTTTCACAATTTTGCCAAGAGAATGCTGTCATGAAGAGACACCCATATCCTGATTATAAACCCTTGTGATTAGTAATATTACAGATGTTTACCTAATAAATTTTGGCTGAGTAACTTACAAGGCTGGGACAGAGAACAGAATGAATACTGATTTTTCTTACTGGTGCTTTGGCCCCCACGACTTCCCTAAGCAACCAAAGAAGAGATGTGGTTTAAAGTTCACATAGGCCACGTGTTTCTGCTTACAGTGTTGGTTCATGGTACACAGAGTTACGCTTTTACAAACTATCCTATTTAGATCTCCACTTTATTTCTTAAATTCTGACGAACAAAATGATTTTATATATAACAGACAAAAACTCCAAAGTACTAATAAGATGTAACCTTTTAACACCATTCTTAAAGTTATAAAACTATAGCTAATGTGACCATACAGCAAAATCAAGCTATTGAGAATGAAATATTTTATATTAAAAGCTTTGGCATACAGTGAAAAATGACACTGATTTGAATCACAAGCATTTTACTTTGAAAAATATATCCTGTCCTTTGGTAATTAATAGTGGACTTGCCACTCAAGTTGCCATTAAAACACAGAAACATTATGAACACACATTTGAAGAAGAACTTGACAAAAGGGGGCTCTGTCCTTAATTTCCTATGTTTTGGGTGGAGGGGGTAAGGGAAAGTGGGAATGGCTGAGGGAGTAGAGAGAAGAGCAACCAGTTACACTCTACACTCTCATCTCTGCACCCTCAAACTTACACTAAGCCTGCCCATGTTCCATTATTTGTTTTACTCAACTGCCACATCACTGCTCGCATTTCTCAGGTTTCTCCTTGATCATTTTCCTCCCACTGCATAAAATAAGATTGAACTTTCCAGGTATGCCATGTAGGATCTTTATGATTGCTACAGTATAGGTATGATGTGAGTGCATCCCCCAGAGGTTCATGCATGGTCCCTAGTCTGGCAGTGTTGAGAGGTGGTGAAATCTTTTAAGAGATGGGGCCTACTGGGAGGTAATTAGATTACTGGGAAACAAAGCTCAGAAGTGACTAATGAGGATGGATAAGGTCTGATGGGACTACATTAGCTGTTATAATGCTAGATCGTCTCACTTTGTGTTTGGCTTTTTCCAGATACAATCCTCACTGCTCTCAAACAAGTTCCCACCATGTAATGACATTTGCCATGTTATGATGCGGCACAAGGCCACACCAGATGTTGCCACTTTAACTTGGAATTTGAACCTCCAAAACTAAGAGCCAAAATAAACCTGTTTCCCTTATTAAGAAACCAATCTTTGGGTATTCTGTTATGGCAACATAAAACTGACTAAGACAATGATTCCACCATCAAATGGCCCTTTCATATTCATTTCCTAGCTCTGTCCCAATTTGTACACACTATGCTGGATCCACATTGAATTACTTAATGTTTTGAAACCCTGTATCTATCAATGTGCTGTTCCTTTGAGTAAAATGTCTTCCTTCTTCCCTTAATGAACGCCTGCTATCCTTTCACAATGAAAAGTTACTACTTTCTTTAAAATATGAGTTATCTAAGTTAGGGATCATATTTAATTTCTCTCATATACAAGAATATGGTACAATCTTTGATTATTTAAAGTACAGTCAAAATAAATTTTGTTTAATCATTTTATCAAATTCACCATAAGATTTGTTATTTTCAATAAATTCTATCTAAAAATCTTCATTCTTATAAAATTCACTTCAAAAGCTTTCATTTGATAATGTCTTATAATTTTCAAAATGAACATAAGTAAGGGAATTTAAGCAATCAAAAAATTGTAAGCTGGGTGTGATGGTGCACACCTATAATCCCAGCACTCTGGGAGACTGAAGCAGAAGGATTACAAATTCAAATTGATCCAGAGCAACTCAGTGACTTTGTGAGAATCTGTTACAAAAATAAAAAATGAGAACAGGTTTAGGGATGTAGCTCAATAGACAGGCCTCAGGTTCAATCCCCAGTATCACCCCACAACCAATAATTTGGATTAAATTTCTTTTATCATCAATTCTGTTAAATCAATTAAAAAATATGCTTAGTTTAAACAATTTACAGGTTAAAATACTGATTACTAATAAAGAATTTACAACTAAAACTACTAATAGTGATATTTTATATACTCTCAACACAGAAAAATGAATTAGAATTTAATGTCCCATTTTAAAATTAAATATGTAACTGGTCAAATTACCTAACAGCAATAATTACATAATTCCTTTGCTCAAATACTATTTATTTAGCATCAGTTGTGGGTAGTGACTGAAAATATAATGGGAAACACTGATGCCCACACCAAGCAGAAAGGACAAGCATCAAACAATTCCGTCTCTTAAAATATAATTTACTGGGGCTGGGGATTTAGCTCACTGCCCTAAGCACCTGCCTGGCAAGTGCAAGGTCGTGAGTTCAATCCTCAGTGTCGCAAAAAAAAAAATATATATATATACATATATATATGTATATATATATGTATATATATATAATTCACAACTGTGATACAAAAGAAAAGGAGTACAATTTCCTTAAGGTTGAGGACCAAAGGAAACCGACAGGGGGTTAGAAAAATGTTTCCTGAGAAATTACAAACTGTGATTTGAAAACTAAGACAATATAATCTAGAGCTATTCTCTCCAAGGTGGGATAATAGCCTGTTAAAATATGGCCAGTTAGAAATGAAGTGTGCTGTAAGTATGAAATTCATACAGATTTTCAAGTAGTACAAGAAAAAAATGAACAAAAACCTCAGTAATTTTTTGTATTTTTATACTACACTATATACATTTTTTGTTTCAATAGTCACATAAAAAGAAAATATTAAATAACTATCCTTCTGCTACTATAGGAAAATAGCTGCTTCAAATACTTTCTCCTTAACACAATTTCCTTTGAAACATTTTTCAGGAATGTGTGAATATTTCTTCTGAATTTAATTGTATCTCTATGACCTATTAAGGTCCTTGAGGACTATGCATTTATTAAATAAATGAACCATGCAGGAAATATAAATGTTTTGTCTAAACTTTTCTACTTAAGAACATTGAATATGAACCCAAATTTGACAAGTTAAATATGATTATCATAAAAATCTCAATGGAAGGAGAAATTTGTCTGGGATATGAGACTCTGTAGAGCAATATGATGGTTCATATTTTACTAAATTGGTCACTATAACTGTAGCTTCACACTGTACAATCTATGATTTATCTCAACATGCCAAAAAAGGCAAGCTCAAATACTAAAAAACAAGGAAGGCTTTGCCTTTAATGAATAAATTCATTGTCAAATAATTGAAAGGTATTTTTTACCCTTTCTAAAGACCTCAGTGTTTCCCCTTCTGATGGAGATCAGAACGAGTAAATTTTCTAGTGTATTACAAAGGATCATTACAGAGAAAAATTTTCAATAAATAATCTCTACAAATACAAATAGAATATATACTTCTAACCAATACAATGTTTGTATTCTCAGTTAATATAGTAATTTCATCTACTAGAATACTCAAATTTGAAAACTTCCTTAAATTTTAGACAATATTCCAAAAGGATTGAATCATTTCTAAATTTAAAAAACTTGTAAAAACTGAAGGACTTGTGTAAAACTGGGAGAAAATGTTGGCACTAAAAGATTCAGAAAATATAGAACTTACATGTCAAACATAGTACAAGAAAACTGTAACACTACCAATTTAGTATCATAAGAAAATCATCTCCCACAGACAGTGTCCCACCTGGGAATCATTCATATACTTATAACTATGGCTTAACATTTTTTACTCATATAACATGAATCTTCCACAGTTTGTTTATTATTACGAACTCTCATACTGTTACATTAAAACCAAAGCAAAACTAAACTAAAAAATAACTACAAATGATGCCAGCAATGGTGGTACGGGCCTGAAATCTCAACTACTGGGGAAGCTAAGGCAGTAGGATTTTAGGGAAAAGCCCAGAGAAAGACTGTCTTAACATAACATAACATAACATAACATAACATAACATAACATAACATAACTCAAATAAAATAAAATAAAATAAAATAAAATAAAATAAAATAAAAACAAAAACAAATAAAGTTAAATTAAATTAAATTTAACAAACAGGATGAGACTATAGCACAGAGATATAGCGCCCTTAGGATCAACCTCCAGGACCACCTTATCCCCAGAAAAAGCCAGCACAAGAAAATCTGTAAGTACCTTATGGATTAATTTTACTAATTAAAGTATTTATAGATGAGTTTTAGTATTTCTGACTAGAAGAATCTTAAATGTTTTGTATTCTGACCTACAAATTTAATGGCTTGTTTTTGTGAGAGCACTTCATGTAAATAAATTCATACCATATTCTGGTTACAGAATGACCAAAATTCTACTGCTTATTTTTTTCCAAAAAGTCTGTGGTTAATTTGAGGTAAATGGTAAACATTTATGGATATACTCATTTATGTGTATGATAAATAAAATGATTTGAGAACATATATATGGTGACTACCATTTTATCAAACGGAGTAAACTACAATTGCTACTAATAAGCCCAAGGACAGTAGAAAATAAAGAAAACATTTTTCTCCCTTAGTTATTGACTATCTTCCAAAACCTGTATCTCATCTAAGCTCGTAAAACCTATAAACAAAAGACAAATTTTAAACCACAAAAACAATTACCATATAATCTGACTTAGCAATAAACCAGAAACTGTCAGTTTATTACAAAATCATATTTATAAATTTATACCTATAAATCAGGTTTACAAATAGTGAAAAATGAAATTAGAATTCCATCTTTTCACATCAATCACACATTAAGTGAAACCTGAGAAGAAAAAAGAAAAAGTGGTAAGACTACCAAAGTAACTTTCAATGTGGCTATAATTACTTGTTAAAGAATAGTTTAGTATGCCTTCCCTAGTTTTTATACTTAAATTAGGACTCCATTAAAATTTTTATGTCTGTAAGATGCTAATTAGCAAATTAGCAACCTTTTTATCCTAAGACCTTTTAAAACAAAGTTTCTCAGAGATAACTCACTCCTAAAGACTACTAAAAGTTTTTCTGTACACAGAAAAAAAATTTACAACCCTAAAATATGTATAACTATAAGCCCATTGATTCTAGGTTTATAATCATTAATTGAAATCTTAAAATTCAATGACTTTTTTAGATTCTCTCATGCAGAGAAAAAAATATTTGACATATTCTTACCAAAATGTACACTGAAAATCCCATTTGAGAGAATACAAAACAGACAGATATCTTGTTGTAGAACATGAACCCTGGCCCAAAGTAAGGCCAGGATTCTAATCACTTACCTTAGCAGCAGATTTCTTTATAGGTGCATGATGGGATATCTTCATCTTGAGACAGACAGATGACTTCGTTCACAGCAGGGACCTTGCCAACTTGCCCATATAATTCTTTTGATAAGCTGCTAGGAGATCAGGGTGACCTAGCCTTGCCCTGTAGCTTCCCTCTTAGACGGATAGTCTAGGTCTAGGAGCTGACTGAGAGTAGAAAAAACAACATTCCCCTTCAATACACTGTGAAGTGGGGACTGACAATTTGCACACCTAGTTTTATCAGGTGCCACAGGACACTGTCACTGAAATTTTAGACAATAATTCCAATGGAATAAAGGACACAGGAAAGATACTACCTTGTTCTCAGACTTCATTCAAAAAAACCTGGCAAATGAATTACAATATCTTCTTTTCCTCAAAACATTTTGTTAATATAAGTATTTTGAGTTTAAGGCATGAGCATTTTTTTTTAAAAAAAGAAAACTTTAGACCTTTGTGGAGGTACATGACCCAGGGAAATGTTAAACCCTTGATCTTCAAATACTTACATTATTCAAATATTGTTATGACCAACAAATTATTGATTAAAGTTTTTTTAAAAAAACTTTACCTTTTCAAGGATTTTCCCTTCCAACTGCATCGAACTCTTACCAGAATTCAAGCATTATCTGAAGTAGTGTTGGTAGTAAAATTATACAGTGATTTTTCATTGAATAAAGCCTTAAAGAAATCCACATGAACAAAAACAATCTCTAAATATTTTACAGAAAATGTGGTATGTAAGTCATATAAAGGTGATCTTTCATGTATTTAAACAATAGAAATGTGTTTTAGACTTTTTCCCATGTCATTTTTACTGGACGCTAATATATATAACTGACATCCCTGATCACTACTTTGAAGGGTCCCCAGTCTCAATGTGAATTTTTCATGATTAAAAAATGTGTTCACAACTTGTAACAATTCTTATAAAACTACTTCTGAACATAATTAGTAACATCAAATTATGCAACTATCTAAGAAATGTCATTGAATATATAATGAATCATGTATAGTATGATTATTTCAAAAATGCCCTAAGATGAAATAATAAAATACTCTAGTAATAAAAGTTGACTAAACATAAAAGCATTTAATTTTCAAACAAGTCACATGGAAAATGAACCTGTAACTTAAAAATTAGGATACTGATACTGCCATACACTAACTATATCCTTTTAAACATAGCAAATATGAGAAATGAATTCCTTCTCTCAGTCATCCTTATGCCTAATAAAAACTCATGCCATAGGTCTTTTTAATGAACAGGATAGGTGGATTCTTTAATGTGAACACTACAGTGCATTTAACCATATTAACAGTATTTTGTAATTCTAACCTGAAGGAAATGATAAAAATAAAAGTTCTCTTTCAAATTTTATAACTGATGCTGAGTAACTAGGCTGTAATTCATTGATAGCAGCTTACTGCTGTGAAGAAATATTAGAATAAAATAATTTTTACATGGTCATAGCCAAATCAGAGCTACAAATATACGCTTGCTATCGCAGGTTACAGCCTCTCTAACCTTAAGTTTTCCTATCTTGGAAATGTGCATACTAATATTGTCTCTAAAATTATGGATATGAGACAATGCATACTAGATACTATTTATCATCTCCCTACTATTTTCATTATTCATATGCCTACTTAAGTGGTCACCTATATAGAAACAACAATCTTCTATATTCATATAGACTGGAAACCTCTAAAACTTTAAAACATACAGCACTTATTTGGTTGCTACCACAGCATTTTCAAACACATAGCAAAAGTCATCTTCAAAGGAATGGGAATAGGCAATACTGACAAAGACATGGCATTCTCTGAAGCATGCATAGGAGGTCTGATCAGGTACATATATGTACATATATCAAGTATATACACATATAGCTGTAAGGAAATGTTCCACTAACTACCAACTCATTTTCAAAGTACTGTATTTATAGGGGTAAAGTTTGCAGTTCAGCCGGATATGGTGGCTCAAGCCTATAATCCCAGCACTCAGGAGGCTGAGACAGGCAGATCGTTGTGAGTTCGAGACCAGCCTGGGCTACAAAGTGAGCTCAAGGCCAGCCTGAATGGCAGTGAGACCCTGTCTCAAAAACACCAGGGCCGGGGATCTAGCTCAGCAGCCTAAGCGCCTGCCCGGCAAGCACAAGGTCGTGAGTTCAATCCCCGGTGCCACAAAAAAAAAAAAAAAAAGTTTGCAATTCAGACTCCTTTAAGTGATATATTCTGCCCAGATAATTACAGCTGAAAAGATTACTTTGCACATTACTGCTGTATGCACAAATACTGACTTGTATAATCTGACTTTCTCCAACCTTCCCTTCCCTTACAAAAGCCAGATAACCTAGGATCCTCTTAACTCTAGGCAAATAAGGCCCAAAAACTTGTCTAGATCAAAATAAACTGTTAAAAAAGAGTGTTTTGGACAATGTATTTAAAGAGCACAACTCAGGTCAGCAAACAAATGACAGCAGGCCAAGACCCATCTACACCTTGTTTTTGTGAGTGAAGTGTTAGTATAACACTCCCATATCCATTCATTTTCTTAGTGAGTCTGGTCACTTCTTTACTTGAAAGGCAAAAATCAATGGTCGCAAAAGAGATCTTCACAAAGCCTGAAAGATTTACTATCTGGCAGTTTGTGAGAAAGGTTTGTCAATTTTTTAGAGAACTCCTGAAATCAGATGATTTTCACAAGGGAATTTCAGTAAATCTGGGAACACTACAGATATCAAAAGACTAAATTCGTACATGAGAGCTCTTTTCTCCCAGGTCCAAGTAGAGTAAATTAAGAGTAGCTAAATTTGCTAGCACAGGACTAGGACATAGAAAGTTTAAAAGTATGTATAATGATTCCTTTATCTAAAGAAGAAATAATATTTTCAACACATAAGAATAAAGCTTTGTATATACCTCAAAACACTCATTTGTATTCTTCACAAAGTAATCTTACATTACATATTCCAATATTGATTAGATTATGGACTCTATCCTACCCCATCTATTGTATTAAGGGAGTTCACTCTAATATCCAATAAATGCACATAAGAAAATTTTAGAAGTGTAGTTTAAATCATAAAGTCCATGACAATACTTTTTTTAAGGGAGTGATAAAGATCCAAATCAAGAGGATAAAAGAGTATTTTTACCTATTCTCTCCATGTTAAATATAATCAAGAATAATCTGATACAAAAACGTAACAATTCATTTTCCTCAGTTATTTTATATTTTGTTAATTAAAATATGAATTTTTTACGACCTGTATTCAAATATACTGACACTACTTGGAAAGAAAGTTTTTAGTATCACTTTGCACAACAAGTTATCTGGCTGTTTTGTTTTGCAGCACTGAGGACTGAACTCAGAGTTACATTCTCAGTATTCTCCCTTTTAATTTTAAGACAGGATCTCACTAAATTGCTACATTGTCCAGGATGGGCTCAAACTTTGTGGTTCTCCCATGTCAGTCTCCCTGAGTACAGAGATTATAGGCATGTGCAGTCACACCGTTTACTCAGTCAAGTTTTTAAACTTTTTAAAAGTTGAAAGTAAGAAGGAATATTATCCCCAATAACAAGAAAAACTGTAAAATCATCAAAACACAAGGACATGAAGAAAACTACTGTGACCTTTATAATGTCAATTTCCAAAGCAAATTGTTAAAAATAATTAGAAAAAGAGTTCACTGTATATAACCCAACAACTTTTAGTACTTCCAACCACTCAACTACTTTCTATAAAATGAAACACTTCCCTAGTTCCTGCTACTCTTGATGTATAAAAGGCACTTTTAAAATCTGATATATATTACATCAGTATTTCAGAACACTGATTTAAAAACAAGAATAATAAAATTTCCTGAGTTGTCTTCTTCAGACTAGTTTAGGCATGTTTCAAAAAAAAGTTGTTTTAAAAAAAGTGTTAGGGCCAGGGATCTAGTCTGTGGCCTAAGTGCCTGCCTGGTAAGTGCAAGGTCATGAGTTCAGTTACTGGCGTGGCCAAAAAACAAAAAATGGGTTAAAAAAATAAGTCATATTATAAGGCCTGGTTAATTATTATAACTAAAACTACAAGAACATTACAATTTTCAGAAATATTAGGTCAATCACATCACTGTATTTTATGAATCATTATTTTATGAATAATGAACCTGTGTAACATAGTAACAGCAAAACTCAAGAAATACAAGCCAAAGAAATTTTATTACTTTATAATTACATGAAAACAATTTTTAAATTTTTCAAACTGAACCATTCATATGTAGCTTTCAAAATTACCTGTGCTATGGATTAGTATTTAAATTACACCATGATAGAAATGACCAAATCATTTTGTTTCTTAGAACCACAGCCATTTGTCAGCAATAAACTTGAGCAGAGTTGCTTCAGTGATTCAAAGTTTTTCCTTAAGTCTTTTCTACCTAATTAATGGCCCAAAACTGAATTATCTGTCTTCATGTATTAACAGATAAAATCTATTATGTACTAAGCTGGGTGTGGTGGCTCACACCTGCAATCCCAGCACTCGGGAGGCTGAGACAGGAAGATCGTTGTGAGTTCGAGACCAGCCTGGGCTACAAAGTGAGCTCCAGGCCAGCCTGAACGACATAGTGAGACTCTGTCTCAAAAACACCAGGGCCGGGGATCTAGCTCAGCAGGTCTAAGCACCTGCCTGGCAAGCGTAAGGTCATGAGTTCAATCCCCGGTGCCGCAAAAAAAAAAAAAAAAAAAAAAAAAAAAATCTATTATGTACTACCTTACTACAGAACAGACTCTACAAAAGACTTTATACATCTGAATTTACTAAGTTTTTAATTTTTAACTTTAAATATATTTTAAAAGCTCTTATGTGTATGTTAATTTTAATATCAAAACATATAGTTAATGGGAATTCAATGAATTTTGAAAATTTTATAGTCCCAAAAACTATATAATAATTGCAATCACGAGACGAAAATGAGACACCATACTAAAATGAAACGCGAATTTCTTATCAAATAAATCAGGCTAAACACTTTCATTTGTTAAATGTGCTTTTGTAAAATAAAATATGAACCAACACAGTAAGCAATTGAAAAATGACTGAGAATGCAAATCTAATGTTATTTACAAAGAAGTATAAAGAAGATGAAGTTGAAGTGACTTGTTTAAATCTTTTGAAGTTAATAAAAAAAAAACAATTAAATACGAGCATTTCTAAACTCCAAGCCTGCCTGAGATCTTTAATAACCCGATTACAATCACACCATAGGTAATCTAGACCCAAGACTTTACCTTCCCTCCAAGTGCTAAAGATTTTCTGCAGTACATTAGTTTTCTGTTCAAAGGCCACTACACACACACTAGCAATGGCAATAGGGAATGAATGCAAGGGGAAGGAAGAAGAGCAAAGGCAGAAGAAAAGAAAATACACTCCCCTGAAGATATTCACAGAACTTCTGGGCCTCTCTCTTGACATGATCCTCCAAGCCAGTTCTCTAAAGGAAACTCAGTTCTGGCCAGGTCTCCCCAAATTTCTCACACTGATGATCAGTCACGGTTAGGGGATGAAGATGAATTAGGACCCACCCCAACAAGTCAAGCTGGAACTCTGCTTTTGCATTAAAACTTTGTTATGTAAAGTGACTAAGCTTGTGTTTCCTATCCTAAGGCCTTTTCTCTCTAAAAACATGACAAGTGATGCAGAACAATTGAAGATGTACAAGCCCTCCAAATTTTCCGTAATTTCATAGTTCTTGGGCATCAGCATAAAAGCCCTTGCTTTATAGTACTATCAAGGTAGAATTTTTGTAAGATTACACACCAACCCAAGGACCAAAGCCTGGGCAACGCTTCTTTCAAGGAGAGTGTAAGTTCAAAACAATGGTTCTGCAAATTTCACAAACACAATTCTACCATATGATACATCGATGTAATATATGATAATTTTGTCTGGATACATAACAAAGTACCTGAACATTTTAAAGAAAGTCCTTTGAAAGCTGACAGGTACCATACTTATGCTACAAACAGAACTATTAAATGACTATCCAGAAGGTTTAAAACCAGGTCCAAGAAAATTCTGTAACCACAAGCAACTTTATGGTTTATCACCAGAAAAGCTACTTGTATATTTATTGAACAGAAACTTACTAATAAACGACAGAAGCATGAAGTTACTAAATTTTATTTATAATTTACTGTAAAATTATATGGAATAAAATATAATTTTGCTAATTTTTTCTCATTTTATTGCACACTAATTTTGGCTACATTCAACTGAGCAAGTGAGGATCAATAAAGGGTAAGCTAACAGTGTTCAAGAACCAAAATATTACACATTATCTATCAAGTGCTCTCAAAGCAGAACTAAAGATATGAATACTTACTTATCAAAGCTATCACTATTTTTGATGAAACTCTCCAGCTTTTCCTTGGCATATTCCACCACATCTGAATGAAGTTCAATTCCATGATTTATTCCAAAAGGACCTGCAATCGTAGCAGCATTTTTATAAAAATATTAATAATATGCCCTTACAGAGCTGTCTTAATTGCTGTTCATTTATCTATCACAGGAACATTTAAAGAGAGCTGGAAACATGTCATCACTTGCTGATCACACATTTGAAAGGTGAATGAAAATTATTCACATTTATGTAAGAAAAGAACAAACAAAAGCTCTCCTGATCTACCAAAAAAATACTGGTGTGCACAAAGCTAAAACCTTCACAGGCATTCAAAGGGAGTCAACTTGCACAATACCACTGCCAAAAATATCATATATCCACATGAAGTTCTTTACTATTATTGTATCATTTGCTCAAAATTGGTAATTGTAAGATACCTGAAATCATGAGCTGACACAGACAACATGGAAGTCTCAGAGTATCGCCACTTCCAGCATGTAACTGCTAAATGTCTCCAGGCTGAGACTCCATTAGGTGCCTTTTGGAGGTCCCAGTATTTGACAGAATGTAACCACAGAGTCGATTTGACTCTCATGTTCCAGTATACTTCAACCTACTAGTTGTTTCTCCACGTGACCATAGATGGAGTGACCTCCCAGGAAATGCTGAAGAGAAGAGGGCTTTCTCATGCACCCCACTGTTTTTCATAAATGGAGGCAGGCAGCTTTCCCCACTCTGACACTACCTAGCTCAGTGAGAAAACAAGGACACACTTTCTGATCATGACCAAGAAAGTAACAATCTTATCTAGTCATGCTAGTTCCTCTTCAACTTCTGAAATTGAGCCAGCCAAATTTTCTACTTGACATTTTTTTTTTTACTGTAATTTTAGATTGGTCTCCTAAGAAAGTTTATTGTCTGTATTGTTAAGAAATGTATTTCCTAAAAAATATTCTGGAAGTGCCCTCTAGTGAATGTCATTAAAAATACAGTACATACTGAAGTCCTAATGACCACTAAGCACTTTTAAGTTAACAAAAACAACAACAAAAATCAGTCATAAATAATCATGCTCGGATGTGATTTGTGACCTCGGAAACACCCAGAACACAAAAATTTAACGAAAATGTTCAGACAGAATCTTTATGCCAAATACCATACGGATAATACTTAAACTTGCTACGTTGCTCTCCCATTCTATATGTTTTTGGCAGTACTGGGGATTGAATCAGGGCCTTCAAAACTGAGCTACATCCACAGCTCAGTTGTTTTTTTTTTTTTGGGGGGGGGTGTCTCACTAAGTTGCCTAGGCTGGGCTTGAACTTTTAAACCTCTAGCCTCCCACAGAGTGCTGGGTGCCAGCATGCCCTGACTTTAGTGTTGTTTAAATAAAAACTAATTCTACGTGAAAAATGTATTTAGAAAGTTAGATTAAATTAAAAAGTACTTGATTTGGCAAATCACAACAAAAAATAAACTTCCTTTGGAATGTTTTCATATTTTTAAAAATGAGCTGAGGCAATCAATGATTTTTTGCTTTCTTTTGGGAGGGTCCTTTAAACTGATAAGCCTTCATCTAAAAATTGGAACATCAGTTCAAAAATCGTTTAAGATCTAATTGCTTATTATTACTATAGATGAACTAGGTAGAACCAAAATTTAATTTTTTTAAAAAAGTGCCAACCTCAGTGACAGCACTTACATAGTATATGTATCAACATCACCACCAAACAAAAGTGCCAAACAACTTAACTTAGAAAAGCACATACAGTAGTTATCGCTTTTAAAATACAGTATTCAATCTGAATACTTTGAGAACTTAAATTTCCCTAAGGGTCAACACACAGAATATTAGGAAAAACCAAGTAAAGTAGTATTCTTCATTAAAAAAAAAATCAAATTAGGGCATGATAACTCATGTTTGTAATCTGGGCTGTTGGGGAAGCGAGGCAGGAGGAAGACAAATTTGAGGCCAGTGTGGGCGAACTAGAAGACCCTGTCTCAAGATGAAAAAAAGAACCAGGGATATAGCCTGGTAATAGAGCACCCTGAGTTCCATTTCCAGTACCACCAAACCAAACAAAAGCAAAAAAACAAAAACAGAAACAAAAACGCCCCCAAAGGTTCAATTACTTAACAATATGAACATAGGACAAACTTGTTCTATGAAATGAATGGAATTTTCCTTTTACTTTTTAAGGTGATCTACTTGAATGTAAAACTTAACAGAGACTTCTATATTTTTATTACTCATTAATAATCTAGTTATACTATTTAACCATTTTTAGGAAAAAAGATTAAGGCCGCATAGAGATCAATAAAAAAACAACACTGCAGGTATTCTGTACTTCCCGTAAGACCTAAGGCATAAAGTCAGTGAAACAGACACTAAGAAATCAAGACTTCTATTCCTTATTTCTAATTGTCTTATTAAAAGAAGTATGATTTCAGAGTTTATGTGAAAAGGAACTAGACAGCCCTTATTAAAGATACCATTGGTCACTTTTTCCTTCTTTCTTGCTGTCTAGAAACAAAACAGTAGTTTTTAGATATAAGGCTTCAATGTAAGAAAACGTCAATTTTTTCACAGTAACTTGTTTTTCATGTCACCTTGACACAAGATGGTTAAAAATAAAAGACAAAAATAATTTCATTATTATATAAAAGATGTTTCACAAACACACATATGTAGAAGACGTTAATACCTGGAGCAAAAAACCATGTATGTTTTTAAAATGAATGAAACTGCTTAATTTTAAAGTAACAAGAAGGCATATTTTTATCATTACTTGTTTGAAGTCATTAACAATGAAAATTAATAAGATATATTAACAAAAGGCAGATTTAAATACATGTCACTAATATTTATTTAGAATGATATACAACTAGAAAACATCAAATGTATATAAAAATTAGTGCAATATTGATCATTACAACTCAGATTTGATACTAGATTTAAACAAAATATCAGGAAATAAGACAGAAAACAGAGAAAAGTGTACATAGCTGCTTGTGAGAAAGGGGACTGAAAGATTTAGGGTAGAAATGAACATTTTCATCATTATAGGCTTTTGTCAGAAATATATTTTACTTATACATGTATAATTTTTTCAATCAAAAAAACAATAGGATAGTGAAAGAAATGAAAAATGAGTAGGAGCATAAATGTCCAAATAATACTGTATATATCTAATAGAAAGGTACAAGTTATTGGTGGAAGAAATGAAACAGTACTTAAAAGATGTCATTAACAGGTCAGATAAAGAATAGATTTGATTTTGTATTCAATGGATTCCAATGTTTCTATGACATAAAGACTTAATTTTTGTACCACAGATTTTTAAAAAGAGAAAATGCTAAGTTGCCCAATATCTTTAACAGTTGAATGAATACTGAAGAGAAAATAGAAGAAATATACACAGAAGTCAAAGTTTATTAAAACATATATTTATTAATAAATATCTAGGTATCATATAATATTAGAAATAACTTTTTTTGGAAATAATTTTAAAAGAATGGCAAAAGCCCATTTATTGTAAGTAATAACAAAGAGAACAATATTCCAGTATAGTGTCCAAAGACTGTTTTTATGTAGTAATGGGATCTAATAAACCTCATTTATTCATCAGTCAATTAGCCAAAGTTAATACAAAAAGGTCAGTAATTATTAGGTTTAGATACCAACTGTTTATGCAATAACCGTATTTCTTATTTACATCTACAGCAACTTCATGTGACAGTCAACTGTTTGACAATGTGGTATGGCTGGAGAGAGCCCTGCCTGACACAGACTCAGGAAATCTGAGTGCTTCACACTAAATCTAAATGCAGCTCACTATGCCTTCAGTTTGTTTGTGTAAAACTTATTCATAGAACAAAGCCACAGGCACAAAGCACTTCATCACACATAACTAGAACTCGTCATATAACAATTCAAGATCTCTCATTTCAGTTGAGGACTCTGAGGCTGAAACACTGGTGTGTGAGAAAGAAGATTTAAAATCAGATGTCTTGATTTTCAATCCTGGTTCTTCTTAATGGCTGTATAATCTACGATCATTCGGTTACTGTTTTAAAGACTCCTTCTTATTATATAAAAGGATCCTGTAAACTGTGTACAAGTGCCTCATACAGTGTAAAGTACAAGGCAGGCAACAAACTATTGTTAGAGATTATGATATGCCCTCTCTAAATGTTTGATTGTAGAAGAAGAAAGAGAGTATCCCTGACTGTATATTAAAATAACCTGTAAATTTTTAAATTAAATTCATAAAGATTAAATTTTATTTGATTATAAGTCTGTGTCCTTCCCCAGAGAGGCAAAACAGACTCTCTCTGGAAAGCACCTGTGTGGGTCAGGTACATGCAGGTAATCTTAACATGTACCTGTGACTCAGCAGTGCTAGTCACATCCTGCCAATTGTCATACAAAGTCCAATCTAAGTTATTTTTAAAATATATTTCAGATTATCCAAATTTCTGCCTCTTCTCACCGGTAAAGTAGTATCAAGATTTTTAACAACTATAAATAAAAGCATTTTGGGCTAATCCTGAGTATTTACCACAAGAGGGAGTACATGAGTCAGTTATCTGGTTTCTATGAAACTAATATGTAGTGAGATTAAAATATACATGCAAGAACATCTTTAAGTTGCAATATTTTATTATGGATTTTAGTCATATAAAATAAGGATTCTTTGGGAAAATTTGTAAGTGATTAGATGTAATTAGGGATGGTAACAGGTAAGTAGACAAGACTAGGTTTCATTCTTTTTTCTAGTGACTAGCCTGCAATGAGACATAAAAATACTGTAAAGGTAGATAAAGGAAAGGAGAAAAAAATAGAATTAGCAAATGGTCAAATAATCATTAACTAAGTAACTAAGAGAAATTGCTCTCATGCATTGCTACTAAAATTTTTTAAAATTTTTACATCCTATGTAACACTGAAAATGCATATTAAAAACAAACACTATCAAAACTTCTGAATCTTGTCATGTCAGCTTAACTATTATGAAGCTAACAAAATTTGAGACCTGTTCTCTGCTCTTAAGGTTAGGGAAAGGCCTCATAAAACAAATTCTGTAGTGTACCAAAAACAAGTTGCAATCCTTAAATCTCCTCTCAGTCTATGGACATACGAGTGCCACTTCTTTTTATTACACACGAATCTCAGAAATAATGTTTATACAAGATCTAAAAGTATCGGTTTAAAACAGTCACAGAAAATGGATTCAAGGCCCTATGTAAAAACACGTCAAAGTATCAATAACAGATGTTATAAAAGCTCATTTACATATCCAAAGGGCTGTTAATATTCAAACTTACTATATCCACAGCAATTTAGGACTATACTTCATATGTACAATGGAACATTACAACAGAGATTAAGTTTATACCAAAGAAAAGACAGTAAACTGAGAATAAATTTGTTCAATTAGAAGAGAGAACAGTTTTAAAAGGTCATTTAAGTCACTTCAGATTTCAATCCAAATTCTTTCCAATGAAATTATTTTCCCCAAAAGCCGTTTTCACTGGTTCCTTTATCCACTGCGTATTTATTTTTAAAGTACCTGAAGATATCCAGAGCTAGCAGAGCAACGGTCACATATTCAGTAAATAATTTACTGAACTAAATGAAGAATGGTTGGTAAGAGCAACATGAAGTTTCTATTGCTATTTCACAAGTATCACACACAATTTAAAGGGTAGGGAATGTATGTTACACACTGCTGTACTCTCAGCAGCCAGCATAATGTTTAAATATTTTAAAGAAATAAATAGTAAAGTACATAAATTTACCTATGGTCTCAAATTTAAAAAGCCCACAATTAAGTGGCAAATGATAAAAACAAAGTACATAAGAGGGATATTTTTCAAATTTTAACTTTAAAATATATTGGCAAAATAGTGTATGCCAAAATTATTTTATCTGATATTAGGGGATCAGGCATTCCACAGAAATAAATCTCACAAATAAATACATTCTGTTCAAAATTAATTTATTTTTGGTTGTTTGACAAAAATCTATTAGAATAAAATAAATACTTTGCATTTATTCTAATTATCCCTATAAATATCCATCATGGATTATGAAAAACTGCAGTATACTCAGCACTCTAAAGTTACTGTGGAAATGGAGTGGGACAACATGGTAAGATGGATGTGGAAAAGGAAGAGGATATTTCAAAGTACATCTCTTGATAATTTTGGATTTTTGAGGCTTGTGAGTACATCACCTACTCTACAAAATAAGAGAGACTCGTGTTCAAGTTTCTGCCTTAAGTAATTAAGAAAAAAGTACTTTTCATTAAAAAAATCGAACACAGGAGAAAGAAGTTGTTGAATTTTGCCTTGCTGGAAAAGGAAAGGAAGACT
>RJWT010008731.1:0-25937 GCA_004365215.1 Cuniculus paca | reverse complement strand
GGGCATGGTGGCTCACACCTGTAATCCCAGCACTCGGGAGGCTGAGACAGGCGGATCGTTGTGAGTTCGAGACCAGCCTGGGCTAAAGTGAGCTCAAGGCCAGCCTGAACGGCGTAGTGAGACCCTGTCTCAAAAACAGGGCTGGGGATCTAGCTCAGCGGTCTAAGCGCCTGCCTGGCAAGCGCAAGATCGTGAGTTCAATCCCCAGTGCCACAAAAAAAAAAAACCTAACCAAACAAAACAATGAGAATGATACAGGGTTTCAAAACAAGATAATATGGAATTAGCAACCTTCAGAAGGAGATCCCCCATAGATGCTATGTGACATATTGTTATCCTCTAAATGGATGATCAGACTACTGGCCTGTGGCCTGCAAAGTCAGTGAAATACTAAACACTACAAGCATTAAATTATATTTTACCTCACTAGCTATCATCACAGCCTGTGTTTCTCTGGATCAGCTGGTCACTTATAGGGGAGGGGGATGTTGGCTCTTCTTGTCTCCCTGCCCACATGCTAGAAGGGGCTGGTGTCTGGCTCTCCCCCAGGCAGCCCGCACATGGCACAGACTCACAGGAGGTCTTAGCTTCTTGTTGACTCCTTTTTCTCCTTTCCCACAGTCTGCAGATAGTGCAGACTCACGGGATAGGGCTGGTGCCTGGCTCTCCCCATCAGCCCACACATGATGCAAACTCACAGGAGGTCCAAGATCAAATACCAACCATTGGTTACATAATAAGTCTTATGTCCATGACTTTATTGATGTTTTAGAGCCAAAATTTCATTTTTATGGCCTTGAAAACTGAGACATGGAAGAGGGATATAACTCAAGGGTACAGTGCTTACTTGTCATGCCCGAGGCCCCAGGTGCAATCCCCAGTACCACCCAACCAAACTAAAATGCATACCAAAACTGAGATACATGGTAGAAAAGAATTAAGAACAATATAAATCAGTAACTTAGAATCTAATAAAACATTTTGAATTTGGACAAATAAAGTTTATAGAAAGTTCAAGATAATGGAAGTGCACTTGTTTCCTAGAAAATATATATGTGCTTATGAAAATCGAGAAACACACACAAATTTTGCATATTCTATAGAGAAGGGAAATTCCATTATATAATAGCCATCATAAAAATCACCTCTAAATATTAATGACAAAGATTTTGCTATTTGCTTATGAGATGGAAATGATTTTGTGTTCCCTATAAATGGTCATTATTCATAGACAAAGTTAAAACCAGAAATGGGAGTGACTTCCAAGAGTTTTCCTCACACTGGGTAGCTTCTTTGGTTTCTGTGGTTTAGTTACAATGACCTGTAAATTGTGTGAAAATCAACTACAAATACACACACGTATACATCCACACATAGCAGTTAAAGCCAAACTAGACAACATAATGTAACCACAAAATCCACAGTTGCTAAAAACCAAGACAGTTCCAATTATTCTACCACAGTAATACAGAATCATTTAACCACAGCAGGCAATGCTTATAATCAGAAATATTAATTTAATATTTAAATTGAGAAAGTTCATGTCATGAAAAGTATTGCATTTCTTTTTTCCCTTTTTTTTTTTTTTTTGTCTTTTTGAGACAGGTTCTCATTATGTAGTTCAGGCTGGCCATGTGCTCACTTTGTAGCCCAGGCTGGTCTCGAACTTGCAATGATCCTCCAGCCTCAGCCTCCTGAGTGCTGGAATTACAGGCGTGTGCTATGTCTAGCCTACGTTTCTTATATCTTCTTGCTTCCTGGAAAATTTCCAGTGATACTGGTCCTAGATCTGATAGTCCACATAAACTGCTATGGTTGTACATGTGTTTAGTTAACCCTTATGACAGGCCTTCTGTGATGGGACATCTTCAAAACTTCTTTCAGAAACTTCAAGACTTGTCAATAAATTTATTAATATAAGAAAATTTCATTAGGCCCAATCACTATAACAAGTAAGATTGTTTTGTCATGAACACTTAATCTTTCCTAGTGAGAAATAGTTTATGTTAGAAAATGTAATGGAAGATCAATGGTACCAGTAATGGGCTATTTCATATTGTCATTGTATCATTACTTCATTGTCTCTAAAAAAACTCCGTATAGAATGAGGGTAACTTCAGAATGGTCATTTTTTATGTGAATGATAACTAAAAAATGCTCTATATTTAGTATTGCATTTTGCATATGATATGTTCTTAATACATGCTGGATAATCCAATTCCAAAATGTATTAACTCTGTCATTGTGAAACAGTATTACCACAAACTTGGTGGCTTAAAACAGAATGTATCCATCATCTTCTATTTTCTGTGAGTCAGGATTGTGGCATAGTTCCTCTGGGTTCTCTGCTTCAGGATCTCATGAAGCTGCCATGAAGTTGCTAGCTGGGGCCATGGTCTCATCTGGGGCTCAGCTAGAGAAAGATCAACTCTGAGACTCACATGTTTTTTGGCAGGATTTTGGTCTGTGCTAGTTAATCACCAGTTTGACTGGATTAAGAGACCCCTGCAGAAGTGATCAGACATGGGTCTCCTTATTGGATTGATCAACTGACATTCGGATGTGAATGTGCTGATATAATGGCCCACTTGGTGGAGGCAGATCACTGGGGGTGCTGCTGCAAGATCTGTACTGTATTTTGCCAGTGTGCTCCCCCTGTGCTCTGCTTCCTTGCTGCCAGAAACTAAACAGCTTTGCTCCACCACACCTTCCTACCATGATGAACTGGCCTTGGAGCCAACTGATCATGGACTGAAACCTTTGAAACCACATACAAAATGAAACTGCTCTTCTTTTAAGTTGCAGTGTCAGGTATTTGGTTGCAAAGACATGAAATCTAACCAAGGCAAGCTTCTCTCAGTGGATTCAGAACTTAGGGGCTTATTTTATGGAAAATGTGATCAGGACCTTGTGAACTGCAGGTTGCCCTTAGCTCCTGGTTGTTGGCCCTTGTTCCTTTCTATGTGGGGCTTCCCAATGTGCTTCTCACTTCCTCAAAGCCAACCAGTGAGAGACTCCAGCTGATGGCTGAGACAACTTTATGTCATCTAATCACCTTACTCAAATATACTTCTGTCTTTGCCAGTTCCTACTGGTTGGTAGCAAGTCCAGGTGCTTCCCATTAGGTTGTGAATATCCACTGGGAATACTAATATTCTGTCCATTAATGAAGGATTTGGGGAAATCAAATATAAGTTTTAACACAATGCCTCCACTCCCTATCTAAAGCAAATTTGAATGGATGTACTTCCTTTCTTCTTTTCTTTTCTTTCTTCTTTTCTTTTCTTTTTTTTCTTTTCTTTTCTTTTCTTTTGATCCCCTGATGCTGGTGATTGAATCAAGAAACTTCTCACTAAGCTACAACCTAGTTTCTTTTATTATTTATGTTATATACAGCATCTCACTAAGTTTCCTTGGACAGACTTCAATTTGTGATCTTTGTGCCTCACCTCCCAGAGCACTAGGATTACAGAGAGCACCACCATGCATGTAGTTCTTGAACAATACACTTATTTTATCATGCAAAATGGCCAACAGTGTCCTTTTGTTAAACATTCTATATTTTAAAATCTCCATATTCCAGATGACACTGGAGTTGTAGAAATTAGAGACTCTCACACTGTGGCTCCTTCTTTTAATGAATGTTTGACGGTGTAATCTGGTAAATGTTAATGATGAACTTTGATAGCAGTAGCACTAAAAGTAGTAATGAGGAAATGTATAATAGTACTTTGTTCATTATTAACTTTATGTCAGGTAATTGGCCAAGTACATATAGATGCCAGTCACCTGTATGTTAGAATATCAGTCATGGCTCAGTCTTACAAGATCTCCATTGAAGTGAGCATGGGTTAGCCCTAGCACCATAATCGTCACCCACATTTGCCAGTGTATCCACGAGCCTAAGGGACAGGGCTGGGTCTTCTTGCAACAGTGAGGGGTGGCAGCAAAGGGTGAGTACTTTCTTTCTATTCTCCCTGGAATTTGCTGTACCTCTAAGAGAATATAGCCTTTAACAAGATGAGCTGAAATGACCAACTGGAGATATAATAAAGCAAAACCTGCAAATTAAGCAAGGACTCAGAAACTGAAAGAACAGAATCTAATACTTCTGTTTTGAACAGTTTAACCAAATGTGAATGTAGACAAGGAAAAACTGGTCCCAGTTTTGCAGTTGTTAATTCCACCAGGGAAGACATAAATAAAAATAAAAACAAAACTGTTGATGTACTTTGCTAAAGCAAACCATATGCCTGCCTTATACAACTCAACAGTTCCATCTCTAGGCATATGCCAACATCAGAGATGTGCCCTGAAACTTGTCACAAGGCATGTGCAATAATGTCCTTAGCAGTTTTATTCACAACACCTAAAAGTAGGAAACGGCCCAGATCACCATGAACAACCAAAGGAATAAATAAAGTTGTGTTAATCATATAATTGAATGTTGCATAGTCAGGAAAAGACCAATTTTTTTGCACACAGTTACATGAAGAAACTCAAAGCATTCTGCTCAGTAAAGGAAGCCACACAGAGAAGAAGAGATGCTGTATGGTTGCTTATCTATGAAGTTCAAGGCATCGATGACCAGAAAACCAGAATAGCAACTACCTCTGGAAATGGATGAGGAAAGTGCTGCAGGAATTCACTTAAAAAGCAGTCAGGGCAATCTTCTGGTTTGTAGTTAAGTTTAGTTCTTAACTTGAGTGACAGTTACACAGGTAGACATAAAAATAATTTATTGAGCTATACTTTAAAATTTATGCACTTCATTGTATCCTGTGATATTATAACAAAACTAAAGTAAATCACAGTAATCCCAACTTGTGTTTCTTGAAGGAAGCAAGAGTAGGACTGAAATTGGGAGCAATGTAGTGTGTCTGCTTTATCCAATGTAGTCTGCTCGGGTTTACACAAGTGCTGTGTTTCTGTTGATATGGAAGGGATCTAGAAGAGCTGGCCATGGGAAACCAGACAGGTGAGCAACCCAGGGATAGGGCATAGCAAGTGCAAAAGTCCTGAGGTGGGCATGACAGAGCATGAAAGGTAGCTCCAAATTATGAGCAAGAAGTATCCTCAGTGGGAAACCAGAAAAGATACTAGCAAGGATGGGGACATTCACAGGCTTGAAAGCTGAAGTAAGAAGTTTAGGTTTTTACCCTAAGTGCCCTGGGAAACCACGGAAAGGTCTTAAGCAGGAAAGCGAAAAGAACTCATTTGCAGTTTGAGAAGTGTTCAGTGTAGCTGCAGGATGGAGCATCGAGGGGAGGGAAAAAGTATATACAGAGATGAGTGCTGGGATAGGAGAGCCTTGGGTGGGGCTGTGAAAGTGTCTTTGCATGGTGTCCATAGCACTTACTGGCAAATAGAGCATGCGGTGATGGTTTTGGATGGATTTCCTGAGTTCTGAAATGCAGAAGACTGGGAAGGGATGGGGCAGGAACTGGGCAAGAAGCAGTAAGGCCGACTTGGACATTTTAATTTTGAGAAGGCTGTGCTCCTGAGTGGGGAGGAGATGGCTGCATTAGCAGGAGTCTGACAAAGAATCATCGCCATCAAGATGGTTGTACCTTCTTGGGAACCAATGCCTTCACCCATGAGTGTGCAGAGAACAGGAGAGAGGAAAGGAGGTCACAAGCACAGGAGGATAAGGGTGCCCGTCCCCTTCTTGACTGCATAAACCTGAGTCATCTAAAAGAGATCTGAGACAAACCTCCTTGTGCTGTCTCTGGAAGGGTCCTGGGATCCCCTGTCATGCTGGGTGTGGCCTCACCACCATCCATCCTTCTAAAACTCCTAATATGAATGAGCCTCTTATTCTTAAAGTAAAAGTGACCAACTTGAAGAAAACATTTCCTCCTATTTACTTTTTATTAGAACATGTTTGCATAGTAATATTAACATTTTTTGTGAGGAGTTGGTGCAGGTACATAAAACATCTTAATTCCTTTGTTCATCACCTTTCCCTCTCCTCTCTCCCCCTTCCCACCATCTATTGATCCTCTTCCCCTTTGAGAAAGAGCTATCTTCCCTACTTCTTATTTTCTCTTTTATTTTTCTCTTTATTTATGATTTAGGTGTCTTGGGTAAGAGAAAACATGCTATATTTAAGCTTCTGTGTCTGATTTATTTCACTTAACATTATGGTCTCAAGGTACATTCATTTTCCTGCAAAGAATTCAAGTTTATCTTTCTTTATGGCACAGTGGTACTCCATTGTGGGTAAAGATCACATTTTCTTTGTCCACTCACTTGTTGATGGACATACAGTTTGCTCCCAAGATTTTTCTATTATGAATTGTGCTCTTAAAAATAGAAGTACGCCTCATTATAATACAACATCGCTGACTCTCAGGAAGACACTGAAACTCTGAGATATGACACACACATTTGGCCAGTATATAACCTTGGTTCAAGGGTTAGGTTTTATGATTCATGTTGAACATTTGTTCTGAGTCGAAGAGGTATTGGTGTCTCTAAAAACTTGCCATCAGGTTCATTTCAAAGGGTGCACCCTGCCGGGCGTGGTGGCTCGCGCCTGTAATCCCAGCACTCGGGAGGCTGAGACAGGTGGATCGTTGTGAGTTCGAGACCAGCCTGGGCTACAAAGTGAGCTCAAGGCCAGCCTGAACGGCATAGTGAGACCCTGTCTCAAAAACACCAGGGCTGGGGATCTAGCTCAGCGGTCTAAGCGCCTGCCCGGCAAGCACAAGGTCGTGAGTTCAATCCCCGGTGCCGCAAAAAAAAAAAAAAAAAAAAAAAAAAACAAAGGGTGCACCCTGAGCATAGAGTAATGGCAGCATTACAGTTTATATCAGAAATACAAAAAGACCATGTCCCCAGATGGGGATCCCAAAATGACCTTTGCATTTTCACAGCTGATGAAAGAGGGCACTGATCTGCAAATGGAATCTGTGCCAGTTAGAGGAGCACTGCCATTCTGGGTTGAAATGACAGAGGAGTTTTTGGGTGGAGGTGAAGCAAATGCAAAGTCAGTACCACATCCCTGGAAGGAAAGGATCTATGAGTGCTGACCCACTGTCTGGCCCAAGGATACAATGGAATAAGCAGCACAGTCCCCAGCCTTGCCCCACACTTGATAGTTCTGTGTGTCACCTTGGTAAGGCATCTTTTCCTTCTTGAGAAAAACATAGTGACGCACTTGAGAACCTGGCCAGCACTGTGTACTGATCATTTTCTGTAAATCTGCATGGTAAATAATGTACACTTCCTCTTGTGTTGTACCCAGTAATAATTATCTAGTTCTTCTGTAGTTGTCAGACATTTCTGATTTAAAGAACTCTGAGAGTTTTTCATTGAGACACCAGAACCAAGGCATTGTTGTCAATGTGGGAAATTCAGAGTGGAAAAAAATTCCCTGCAATATGTTCTTTTTTAATGAGTCTCAGAGCTGTCAAGGGCATGGCCTCACATACACACATGCACAGTGTGATATTCCTTTTAGAAATTAAGAAAAAAGGTTAGTTCCATTTTTTAAAAATTTACTACCCGTTTTGATGATGCTTTCTACATCTGGGCAGCAAAACTTGTAGTTGTTTTCCTTATGTCTGCACATCCCAGTTCATATGAGCCCTTTTCTGTGTATTTAGAGTTCTAAGAAAATCATAACAAGAAAGTAGGTGCATCAAGACTTCCTCTTTTTCTAGAACACATCACCTCTTTCTCATGTCATCATTATTTCTGTTCCTCTTTCTTTCAGTGCAAGATCATCATCCCTCAGCAGCCCCTCCTTCCTGCCTGAATGCCTGGGATAAGCTTCCTTGCTGCCATAACAAAATACCACAAACTGGGAGCTTTAAGTAGCAAAAAATATCTTCTCTCACCATTCCGGAAGCCAGAATTCTGAAATCAAGGTGTCAGCATGGCTATGTTCCATCTGAGACAGTGAGTAGAAACTCTCATTGGCTCTTCCACCTTCTGGTGGTGGCCAACATTCCATAGCATCCCTTGGCTTGTGGATACATCACTCTCACCCCTACCTCTGTTGTCACACGATGTCCTCCCTGTATGTGTCTGTCCAAATTTTCTTGTAAGGACACTGGTCATTTTGGATTAGACCTAAGTTTAACTTGATTGCATCTGTGAAGACTATCTGTCCAAATATGGGCACATATTAAGATATAGGGACATATAAGCACATATAAGATAGATATTAAAATATCTTTTTTATGGGGACATAGCATTTTGTGTCACTTACCTTTGAGTTCAAGTCCCAAAAGAAACATACTTAAATTTTTTCCTAATAATCTAAATATTAAAAATTTTATTACTAAAATTCTCTCACTAAAACTAATCACAAAATTTCTTTTAAAAATAAAATAATATTTTATTATTCTGAAGCAACTATGTGCATGCTTAAATCATTTGTGGACACAGACCTATGTACACATACTCTGTATCCTTTTCTCTTTCACCTGCCTCTTTTCAAGAATTTAATAATGAATCATAATATGCAGCTTGAATTGTCATGCACATGTAGTCAAGAATAAATTTTACTGACTTTACTGTTTCATTTTAAATAAAACAAAAAAAAACCCACAAAAAATGTAATGCCAGTTAAATCATACACTTTGAAGTGATCCCTCTTTACTTTTCCATTGTGACCGCCTTTCAGAATTTCACAGCCTGAAAGTCAGTACATTGTTGGGATAAATATTTGCCTGAAACAATGGTGCAGCGGTCAAGATCATGGGGACTGGAGGTCAACAGAAGTGACTGGAGTTAGGCTCTGCCACTGATTCATGATGTGGCTTTGATGTCTTTTACCTCTTCTCCCCAAATGTGGTTTTATGGCTGGAAAGCACCTAGTGGGTGCTCAATAAGTACCAGCTGGTTATTAAGAAAATATAATTAACATGCTAATTGATGACTAATTTATAATTTTTAAAAGCTATCTTAGTAATCTGTTTTAAATTTTAAGCATGAAAGAGTGCTGAAAAGTTTTAGTAATAAAACTTAATATGTAGATTATAAGAAATGGCTTTTGAAAATTAGTACATTCTGTTTTGAGGGTGAGATGTTAAAGTATGTGATCCTTCCTAGCTTATGTTTATTAAAAGTAACCAACATTGACTCAAGCAAGAGACAGCTTTTTCTCAGAAAGAGCATAGAATTGGGAAGCAGATAGAGTTGAATTTGCATGTTGCATTGGGTAATCGTTAAACATTTCTGGGCCTCAGTTTTCTTATCCCAACACTGGATTTGCTAAGAGCTGAGAAGATTGAATCCTAAATAGCATGATTCAGATCTTTAAAAGAAAGGGTTGTTCCTTATTTTCCAGTACTGATCTCATTTTGTTTTGGCGTGTTTCTCTTCCCTTTCAAAAGGGGAATTAGTATATTAGTTGTGTCTGGTTTAAAACTCTTTCAAGTTAACTTGGTCACTTTTGAATAGTCTTTTTCAGACTCCAATCAATTTGGGTTTCACTCCAGGACTATCAAAATCCTTGGGGGATCTATATGTCATTCTGGTGTCAGGGCCGAGCTGGTGGGTCCTGGAATCTCTTTTGGTCCTGGGCCATCCTGGCTGATTAAGTAGACATGCAAAACCACATACTGCATGATTCTATGTACATGAAAGGTTCAGAATAACTAAGCCCATAGAAAGAAAGTAGCTTAGTGATTGCCAGGCATTTGTTGAGGGAGAAATGGAGAGCAGTAAGCAGTGGGTTCCAGATTTCTCTTTGAGAAATGAAAATCTTTTGAAATTAGGTAATTGTGACAATTGAGAAACTGTATGACTCTAACAAAAACCACTGAACTGTACACTTTAAATGAGTGATTTTTGGTATGTGAATTATGCCTCAATTTTTAAAACTAAGCAATGGTCAGAATTAGAATTGCAAGATTTTACTATGATATTAGTTCTTTTGTGCATATTTTAAAATTAGGATTGTAAAAATAGGGTTTACTTTTATGAGGAAAGATCTGTTGCAAATACCAGTGTGGGTTTATTTCTGGGTTCTTTCTTCTCTTTCACTCATCTATGTGTTTATGTACATTGTATTGATACTGTAGCAGTTCAGTGAGCTGAAATATCAGCTCCCAATTCTTTTCTCTTCTTCATCAATGAGTTAAAATATTCTAGGACTCGTGCTTTTCCTTTTACAATTTATGGTAAGCTTTCCTGGCCTACAGAAACCTTATTGAGATTTTCATAGGCATTCAACTAATTTATTAGTCAGTATGGGGGATAAATGACATCTTTACTATGTTAAGTCTTTCCATCCATGGACATGGTATGCCTAGACATTAAACTAGCTAGTTTTTATTTCTTTAATTAATATTTTGTTCTTTTGTCTGGATTTTACAACTTTCAGCATACAGATTTTATGTATGTTTTCCATTTATACATATTTAATTTTTCCTTGACATGATTGCACGTGATACTAATTTGTTAGTTTGCACATGCTTATTCTTACTAAATGCAATTAAGTGTACAACAATTATGTATCTGGCAACCTTACTTGCTTTATTTATTTCTAGAAGTTTTGCTTTGTGTTGGTTGATTCCATGAGTTTTTCTATGTAGAAATTCATGTCATTTGTAAATAGAGAGAATTTTACCTCTTCCTGTCCAGTCTGATTTATTTTGTTTGCTCTGCAGCAGTGAATAGAACTTTAAGCTCCATACTGAATGTGATTAATAAAAATATACATTAATTAATGTCTTAGTGATTAACGAGAATGGATGCCCTTGCCTCATTCCCAAAGCAGAAAGAAAGAATTCAGTCTTTGACCATCGAGTATTGTGTTAAACGTGCACCACTTTTAATCTACACCTTGAACAGTACCATGTGAGGCCCACATTTTGATAAATATCAGGAGTTTCTTAGGAGCTTGCCATTTTGTCTGGGCAAAAATATAGGAAGTAAGAAACAAAGATTTTCCTCTGGTGACTTCACTCAAATCTGTCTGTCTGATTTCAACACCATACCCTTGCCTTTGTCTCTACCCTATCAATTATTCTCTCTTCTTTGTTCTACTCTTAACAGACCAAAAGTGCTCCCTGAAGTCGATAGGCAATGGGGCCTCTTTACTGACATGCCTCTGCAGCGACTGTAGAACAGCAGTCTCAAAGTGTGGGGTTGTCTAAGACACAGAGAGTCCCCAAGGTACAACATTTGAAGAAATACTAAGACATCATTTGCCTTTATAAAAATATATACTGACATTTACACTAATGTTGTAAAAATAATAGTAGGTAAAATTGTTGGCACCTTTAACAACGTTCAAGTCAGTAGCATTAAATTGTACTAGTTGTCATTGTGTTCTGAAGAACATACATCACACAGCAAAATGAAAGAAAAAAGTCAGTTTCATAAAAGAATGCCCTTGATGAAGCAGTACAAATTAAATCTGAACTCTTGAGTACATAAATCTATTGAATCTGAACGCTTGAGTACATATCTTTTCAATATTTTATGTAACAAAACAGGAAGTGTGCATAAAGTATTTCTGCTACCCCTGAACCACAATGGCTATCTCCAGGAGCAGAAGCAAGTTTTGAGTATCCCGGACTTGCCCCATTTTTCACGAAACACCACCATTATTTGAAAGATTGACCAATAAATTACAGTTATGCAGATTTAGGTATTTGGGAGAAATTTTTTTGAAAAGTTATTCAAGAAAAAAATTCAAAAAAAAGACAACCAAAAACATTTGTTATCAATGTTGAAACCTGAGCTTTGAAGTCAAAATACGAATTTCAGAAATGTATTTCTGCCACTGTGAACTTATTTCCAAGTACTTAAAGGCACTTCTAATGAAATGGATGATTTAATAAATGTGATTTTTTTTTGTTATTAAGTAAGAAAAAGTGTCAACACTTGGAAGACCTGCATTAACTTAGTGATCCAATATTTTCCAAATGACTACTGCAAGCTGTTATACAGGTATGGGTGACTGGAAGTTCTGTTTAAAGCACAAGCTATAGCAATTAAGTTTTATATAGCAGAGCATGAAATTTCACTGGTGTAGATTCAAATTCCATATCACAACTAAACTTTAAGCTTTAAGAAGCTATCTCTTGTAGTGGTTTGTTGTGATGTCAAATGATTCAAAGTTATCTGAAATGGCCTACTATATCTTGCCTTTTGAACTATATAATTGTATGCTATAACTTTGATCTGAGATATCTCCCAAAGGTGATATGTTAAAAGCTTGGTCCTCAGCTGGCATTACTGGCAGGTGATGGAAACCTTTTGAAGATGAGGCCTAGTGGAAGGTTTTAGATTTCCTTCTCTTTTGTCTTTGCTATGAGATGAACAGGTTTCTATGCCATAAGGTCTCATCGTGATGGACTACCAGAGACCCAAAGCAATGGGGTCAATTAATCAAAGACTGAAACCTCCGTTACTGTGAAGCAATATAAACCTTTCTTCTTTATAGAATGATTCTTTTGGGTATTTGTTACAGTAATTGAAAGCTGACTAACAGTGGGTGAAGTTGAATTTTCTTCACATACTTCAATCAAAACAAGAAATTGAAAGAGATTGGATGTAGGCATGTATGTTAAAATTCAACTTTCTTCTAAAAAACTAGACACTAAAGAAATTCACAAAAAAATGAAAAAAAGTTACTTTTCATATGTGGTTTGGAGCAATATAATTGTTTGATAAAATATGTTACTTTTATTAACATAATGGGTATGGTAATGAGTTTAGCGTCGTCATTAAAAAATAAATTAATATATGTTCTTAAAAATCTCAAATTTAATTTATAAACATTGTAATTATTTATAGATACATCTCACAAAAACAAACAAAGTTCTCTGGGCACTGATAATTCTTAATATTGCAAAAGGACCTTAAGATTCAAAAATCTGAGAAACTATTGATCATTTATGCAACTTTTCTCACTTACATTTGAAAGGAAACCTGTGTATTTATCAAATTACTTTCTCCCTGCATAAGCTTAGCTTTCAAGACCATTGTCTCACGTCAGCTTAACAAATCTTGTTTGTATCTTAAATCTGAACAAAGTAGTCTTTGTTTCAGACAGTATCTCCCTTTCTCTGAAGCAATAAATAACTCTAATTAAATCTGTGGGGAACCAGGGCAAAATTATTTGCAAAAAGTAATTTTAAAAATCTATGAGTTTATCAAATGTAAAATATTTTCCTAATTACTTAGATATTAAATAAAATTTTTATCTTTGGTAACTGACAGAGTACCTTGCAATGAATAGCCTTTCAATGCTTATAGTTCCATCCTGCAAATAAGACACAGATCTAAATGCAACCAAGAAAAATTGTATTTTATAAAACACCATTTTGCATGCTCAAGAATTCTGACATTCAACCTTGGTTACACATTGGAAGCATCTAGGGAACTTTAACCGTGCACCAGTTCTTGGGCTCCCCTCCAAGAGTAAATGGTCTAGGGCATAGTCTGCACATCAGTACTCTTTAAAATTTCCCCATAGATTCCAATGGACAGCTAAGACAGAGAATCATTAGTAAAAATGTTCAGATAAATGCCTTTATACTCATTTATTTAGTTGTGCGTTTATTTGCTTGGTATTTATACTATGGTCCAGATACTTTTCAAGGTGCAAGAGAAATAGTAATAAACAAATCAATGATCTGCTCTCCTGAGGCAACATTCTAGCAGAGGAGAAACAGAAACTACATACATAGACACATAAGTCTGTGTTATATCATTCTCCATAAAAAGGGTGGAGAAGCATAAAAAATGGTAAGGGAATGGAGAAATGGTGTGTGAATAGAGACATTTTTAATTTAGGTTTATTCAGAAGACCTCCGTAATGAAGTGCTCTCAAAACACAGAGGGAACTGAAAGTCATGCAGAAGGGACCCAGATGGTTACTAGAGGAGGTTACTAGACAAAGATTGAGTCTTGAGTGTGGATGTGGGATCATGTTTCATGTTTCAAGAGTTAGAAGGACACAATAGTTGTGGTGGTGGCTGAAGAAGAGAGCAGGAGTGGGAAAATTAGGGACCACACAAAAGGGAATAAAACATTCAAATGCTGGGAAAGGGCTATGCATGAATCTTTCCTGCTTTCTGTCACAGCAGAATCAACAATGACATAAATAGGACTCACATGTACCTGGAGTTGAAAATACAACAGCTATAAACATATGCTCCTGACATAGATACAAGCAAGGACCAGCCTCCTGCAAACCTGTCTGATCCTCGTAGTCAAAGCTGACGAATGAACTGCCTGCTCCTGAGCTCAGTCACTGACCATCAGGACCAGGCACCTTCTGTAAGTTTGAATCTCTGATTTCCATGGAGAACCTAGATGAAACTTTGGCAGGAACCTTTTCTGTATTAGGTATTCCTCTCCTTTGCTCTGATTTGACTAACCCTTGTTCAAAGCTGACTCCTTTTAGGCTGGAGCAGAAGTTCCACTAAGGCCTTGCTTGTGCCTTTATTTCCTCTGGGTCTGGCTTTATTCCATCATTTCTTGGATCTGAGAACCTGGCTGTGGAAACAGAAGGTAACAAAACAGTGTGAGATAGACCCTGATGAGGACTTTGTGCTTCATTCTGAAAGAGATCATAGGCCCTGAAGACTTTTGAGCAGAGCCAGGGCATTCCCTGACATAAACTTTAGAAGATCACATGGAAAAAGAATACAGGGGCCACCAGGTAGGAGAGGAGTCAGGCAGATGAGTCAGGAGGCTACTTCAGTGGTCCAGGTGAGATCAATGGGGCTTGGGCCAGAGTAGAAGCTTTGGAGGTGTTAAGAAGTAGCTTCATCTAAGACAGTACAGAAGGGGAGCCAGTAAAATCCACTGATGAATTGCACTTGAAAATGAAGGGAAGTGGAAGCCAAGACGACTCCAAGGCTCTCTGCCAGGGTAACATCTGCTCCCTGCAACAGTCCAGTCAAATCGTAGGGAAAGGAGCATTCTCCAATAAATGAATGAGAAACTGAGGCCAAAAGGAGGGTGAATGAATAATGGAAGACCATATTGCTGATAAATGATAGCTAGAACTATATAGCATCTGCCAGTTTTTTACATCCAGGTCCAGTGGTCCTCCTACTTTGTCAAATTTCAAGGCCCTGATGATGTGTAGGAGCAAACTCCACTTTACTGATGTTTATAATTTAGCTGTGGAGTCAGGACTGAGTCTTAACCTTGCGTTAAATGTCATGATGCATGGGAGAGGCCACATGTGTTTTCTGAGATCCCAGGACATGATGAGTGAGGGAGCTGGAGGAGCTGAGTAGAAAAGGGACAGTGACAGTAAAGGGACAGCCATACCTCAGTGGAAAGGCAAGGTCCTAATACACATACATGTTGTGTGTTAAAACCTCACAGTATAAAATAATTTGGTCAGATCAGAGGGTTCGCATGCACGTGTGCGCGCGCACGCGCATGTGTGTGTGTGTGTGTGTGGTGGGAGGGGAGTGTTAGGAGGGTAGATGTGAGAAGATCAGGGAGTTGAACATGAGTTTGATAATTTGGAGCTGAATCACAGGAGAGATTAAACTCTCATCTAATAGTGAGGCTGTAGACCCCTAATAGAGATAATACAGATTAGAAAAATATTAATGTGATTTCAAAGTGATAGTTAAGCTTATTAGGAAAGCAATAATAAAACCTTCATTAAAACAGGTCAAGAATATAGTTCTAATTTAATAACAAGCTGGATTAATCAGCTAGTCCTTAGAAGATGTTTCGTAATCACGGGAGCCTTTGAACTTGATGGGGGAGTTAACAGTAATTATTGTCAATAAGAACAGAGATCCCTTTGAAATAATAAGGCATTAAAATGAGGCGTAAAAGCAGTTGAGTGGCTTCCATTTGTACAAAACAGCAAAACAGCTTCAGGCCAAATGTGTCCCGGGCCTGGGAGTGGCTAGAAGCAAAAGTTGTGTTTGCCCACCAGGGTGACAGAGCTTTGGCATTTGTTTTGTGGGTGTGGCCAAGACAAAACAACTGGAAAAATATTTGAATGGCAAAACTCTCAATAATGTCTAACTGGTTTGGGGAGTTTGGAGGGTGCGTAGTCAACATAAATTGGGGGTATTTTGCTAAGCCTACAACCTGTCATAATGCGAAGTGGGGTACCGTGCAAAGAGGATGGCTTAGGAAAATGGTCTAGGTATTTCTCTGTGTGGGGGGGGGCGGGTGTGTGTGTGTGCGATGTGTGTGCATTTTTAAATCAAGAAGTGGTCTACTTAAGAAACCAGAGGTCACACCAACTATAGAAGAGGAAAGTTCCTCAACACATCCTCTTTGGTCTTCAAATTACATTAATCTGCTTTACATCACTTCTGTTGCTTTGGTGGAGCAGGGTTCAAAGTTGAGTGCCAAGGTTTAGGGTAGGGAATGCCCTTGGCAGCTGTCTATGAGCAGGTCTGAAGCACTCATAGACAAAGACAGTGAGGTCAGCAGGTAAAGGGTAGGTGTAGGGTGAAAGAGGTCTGGTCCTACAATTTCAACAGCTGGTTTTCCTAATACACTTGAGTAATATTACTACTTATTAAATGTGATTATCCAAGGAAGGCCCTGAAATCTTAACACAACATTATCAACAGCAACAAAAATATAATACTATGTAACAGATATGCATATTAATTTTCAGTAGTTATATTTAGACCAAATAATTGTGCTTAATCAGAAATCACATAGGAAAGACATGGTAAACATCAGACACACAAAACCAAAAGAAAAAAGAAAAGACTATCATTCAGCTAAATAAGTATACAAAGTTCATTATTGGGCTGAGAAAACATGAAGAGGTTAGTGGGTGAGACAAAGTCGGAAGCCAAAATAGGTCACAAGCTTCTTGTGAATCGTAGAAGCACCTTAGGTGGCAGGGAAGGAGCTGGCAGGAAGTTTGCAATGGAGAAACACATCGTGCGACTTGGTGTTCCTTTCTCAAGTCTGTTCTGCCCAGGGTGTTCAGGGGAAATGAACTGAATTGCAGCCTTGATGGAGGAGGAGGTGTAAGCAGCCAGGGTAGGTGCAGGCCCAGCCCTCTTACCTTGTGGCTGCTATGGAATCTGGACCTAAGATTCTAGGTACAGAAGAGGATCTGATTTCAAATCCAATTCTGGTACTTGCTTGTTGTGGGCAAGTTACTAAATCTCCTTTTTCTTTTAGCCACAATCCTCTCATTTCTAAGATATAAATGGTGGCTGCCTCCTGCTTGTGTGTGTTCTGCTTTGTTTTATTTTATTGATGTATAAATATTCAGGCCCTTTTAGTGAGAGAGTGTGAGTTAATGCTATTGAAAATCAAAGCCTGAGACATGTGGGAGGTCCACATCTTATTATTTTTATTGGTAGTGGTTTTGTGGGTAGAGTAGGGCTGGCTGTGTGATCCCAGGACTGGTTTGGCACCAAGTGCTGGAACTCTCCCTTTTCCACACACCCACACACTGGCAGTGGTTTGAGAGGGTGGGTAGGCTTTGTCCTCTGATATTTATTTTAAAGATCAAGAAGCTGAAGGATGTCCAGTGGAGAAAATATCTATACCTCCTAAGTTCAATCACAAGCTATTGTTATACTTTGTATTTTAAGAACTGATAGGGTGGCAATGATATGAGAAAAGTACATTTTATTTCTTTCATTCATAACAGAATAAAATGAGGAATTCACTTTAAATTCCATACAAAGCATTTTACTTAGATGTAAAGAATACCTAGTATCCTGGTGTTTTGGTTGAAGACATGAGAGTGAGTTCTTGAAAAGTGATCGCTTCTCTGTCCAGGAGATGTGGAAGAACACGGTAAAACCCTGTATAAGGTTAAGAGAACTAAGTCTGTTTCACTGGTGCTAGGTTGTTATATTCAGCTTGTTAATCAATGTAATCATTGATTTATCCTGAATCATTAAATTGTACGCCCACCAGAATTTACCCTGATCCAGGCTGTAATGCAGTCTACATAAGGCCATGGCTGATGTACATGGGACTGTGGAGTACAAAGAATGGTTTTGTGTCATGATTCCAAATGAAATCCAGCCTCCTACTCCCTTGCATTTACCAAAACAAGGATTTGCACAAAGGCATTGAATGGGCTCCGATTTTTCCTAGAAGCTCCCACAGATTGCCACAAATCTCAAATTTTGTATCATGATTCCTATTTTTTCTCAGAAAAGTCTGCTGTAAAGACAGCAATAGTTTTGGTCATAATTCATTTTTCTCTCTACTCGACTGTATTCTAAAGAGCCTATAGGCCACAAGTGATAGTAACATTCAAAGAATTGAAATGATTCTCTTGGCCTCATTTTCATCAAATGTTTTTATAATAGTACTTGTGATGATTGATTTTGTGTGGCAATGCAAAGGGTGCTTTTGAATGAGATTAACACTTAAAATAGTGAACTTCGAGTAAAGCAAATTGTCCTCCATCATGCAGGTGGGCCTCATCCTATCAGTTGAAGGCCTGAATAGAGCAACAACAACAACAACAATAGGCCTCCCTGAGCAGGAGGAAATTTCTGACAGGCTGCCTTCGGGACTCATCTGGACATCGGTGCCTCTGGATCTCGAGCTTGCTAGACTTCCAGCTACAATGGTAGCATCAAATTTCAGGGATCTCCATCAGTAAGTCTGTGCTACAGATTTTGGACATAACAGTCTCCATAATCATGTGCTGATCCTTATAATGAATGCAATAACCATGTGAGCAATTACTTATAATATGTCATGTATTTATATGTTCATATAAGCATCCCGTTGGTTCTGTGTCTCTGGAGAATCCTGGCTTATCCAGGATCTCCATCTGTAATGTATTTAGAAAGCTCTCTTGGGTTTGTGAAGAATTTCCACTGATTGCATGGAGAGATCTTGCGAGAATATATGCTAAGTAGTAAGATTCTGAAGGGGTGGGGAAAGAATTATCAAGCACCTACAATGTGACACGATGTACCTTACATACATTGTCTCAACTGGCCTTCATGGTGCTCTTGGCATGTAAGCATCAGGATTCCCTTAACACATCAGGACACTGAGGGATGTGCCAACTCTTGGGTAGCTATAAGTCATGTTCATCTGACTCCGCATTGTTAATTTACCTGAGGATACTTTTCACAACCAATGTGCCCTGACAAAGGTTTAATTGTCAGGAATGTCTGCCTGGGCTTGTTGGTCTAGAAAGGTCACTACTCCTTGAGACTGTGATTCTGTTACATTGATTGGAAGAACAGTAGACTAGGGGTGCTCAGCCCTGGGCATAAGTCCCTGCTGCCTTACCCAGCTCATCGCTGACAAATCCATCTTCAGCACTCATGATCTCTACACAATGGTTCCTTCTATAGGTACTTACTGCAAGGAAACCCCTCAAGAAACAAATGATATAATCCATGGGTGAAACCCTTAAAAATAAATCAATAGATATAATGAGATAAAGGAAATCTATCATGAGAATTTCATAGATTCTTGTAGGTTAAGAGATCTTGAAGAAAGTCATATTTAGTCTGGTTGTTTTAGTGTCAAATGTCATGTACCATTGGGCCAAATAGAAGCTTTGATGAGAATTATAAACTACATATGCATTTAATTCAATAAATATTTATTGTGTGTCTATCATATAACCAGCATCATGCTATTGGCTAAGACACTGTATAGAGAGAAGGGAAAGATAAAATAGTAATTACTACCACAGAATTTCTTATCTATAAGGAAAAAAGATAAAAAATATTTAGTCTGTATATATTAATCACTGTATAAGCATCTTTTATGCAGTTTTCCTTTTAATTCTTAAAGTAATGCTAGGAATTGGCACAGCTACTCCTCAATTTATGGTGAGGTCATGTTGTGATAGACTCATTGTAACTGGATAATATGGTAGCTCAAAAATGTGTTTAATACACCTAACCTAACCATTACAGCTTAACCTAGCCTACCTCAAATAGACTCACAGCTCTTACATCAACCTAACGTTGGGCAAAATCATCTAGCATGAAACCTACTTTACAATAAAATATTCAATTTCATATAATTCATTGACTGATACACTGAAATTGAAAAATAGAATGGATATATGGGTATGCTTTCATACTCTGCAAAGTTGAAGCATCCCAGGTCACTCATTGATCAGGGATGCTTGTCTATAGCAATGGTGGTGAACCTCTGTACAGCGTGTATGCCTCAGTGAGCTGTTTGTATCACTGAAGGTTCTAAAAGGTTCACCATCACTGATATTTAGGATCATTACATCATTTACATAAAAAAGAGAGCAATGAGTCTGGTGCAGGTGGTAGTACATGTATATAATCCCAGCATCAGGGGAGGCTGAGGCAGGAGAATCTTAGGTGTGAGCACAGCCTGAGCAACTTAGTGACTTAATGAGACCCTGTCTCAAGATAAGAAAAACAAGAATAAAAGGCTAGGAATGTAGTTCAGGGCAAAGGCCATGTTTTCAATTCCCCAGTACCAACATATACAACTACACACAGACACAACATACACACACACAAGGGAGGAGTCAAAGGTCAAAATCAAAGTGACCTATCAATGGAATCCATTCCCTTTTATGAAGAAAACAGTAGGTTTAACAGGAGCACTTTCTCTTGTACACTTGCTTAAATTACTGGCTAGACTGGATGGTGACAAAGCATGGCAGGGAAGCCATGAACCGGACACTCCAAGCCCCTGAGATCTGAAGTCCTTGTGAAAGAGTGTGAAGATGAACACTGTGTGGATGCTGTCACAGTAATGGAAGAATCACCTGACAGTGTCTCAGTTATGTAGGGCTGATGTAACAAAAATACCACCAACTGGGTGGCTGGTGGCTGAAACAACAGTACTTCACTTCTGACAGTGCCGGAACCATGCTCTGGGTGCAGCATGGCTGGGCTCTGATGACAGTTGTCATCTTGGTTGCACATGGCACCTATTCCCAGTGCCCATGTGATCTTTGCTTAGTGTGTGTGCGTGCAGAGAGAACCAGCTCTGGCTTCAGTCCTTACAAGGTCACTGATTATACTAGGTTAGGGCCCCACCCCTATGACTTCACTTACCCATAATTACTTCCTTAAGGACTCCACCTCCAAATAGTCATCTGGAGAGTAGGGCTTCAACATTAGAATTTTTCTGGCATACAAACATTCAGTCCATAATAGCAAGTGATGAAAAATTGTCTATGAAGGAGACAGGATCTGAACTGGGATTTTGGCTTTGGTCAAGAAACGGAAAATGAAGAGTGAGACTCTTGGGTGGTAATGAACCCCTGTGAATCTTTAATCCGTGCAAGATGCTTTGCCATGCTTCATTTAATTCTCATAACAGCCTAGTATTACTGCTGCTGTTTAACAGAAGAGAAGACAGAAGACCAGGGAGACTAGGAAACTCACCTGATGTCCACTCTTGTTGATGGTCAGGGCAAGGACCATATACCCATGAGAAAACTGGAAGAAGAGGAAACTATAAATAAACTCAGTGTTTTTTGTTTGTTTGTTTTTTCTTTTTTTCGTTTTCGGTACCAGGAATTGAACTTAGGATCTTGCACTTTCCAGGCAGGCAACATGCCACTGAGCTGCTTCACCGGCCCTTTGTTTTTTTCCTTTATTTTGTTTGTGTGTTCATTTGTTTTATGGTACTGGGGGTCAAATCCATTGGGCCTGTGCTACTGAGCTATCTTCCTACTACTTTTGTTTTCAATTTTTTTTTATTTTGAGACAACATCTCTCAACAAGTTGCTCAGGCGGAATTTGAACTTGCGACCTTCCTGCTTCAGCTTTCTTTAGTGCTGAAATTACAAAGTATCTGCCACCACACCCAGCTTAAATTACCTCAAGTTTCAAATCAAGGAATCTGATCTTGCATTGAACAGAGATCAAGACCCCAGGATCCTAAGATCTGGAAAAGATCACAGGTTAAATTTTAGTAAATGAGTTGCTAGTGAAATGATCCAGTGAAGAAGGGCAATTATGATTTCTGCATGTGAGCTCTAGGGCAGCTGGATTTCAGAGGCATCCATGCATGGAGAATAGTCAAGCGCCTTCGCAGCTCAAGGAGAAGTGACACAGCGGAAGGAAGTCAGAGGAGGAAGCTGGGGATGGGAGTGCTTTCAGGAAGCAGGACAAACTGTTCATGGTGGGAATATCTGGACTCCGAATGCTATGTTGACTATGGAACTCACCATGTCAGAAGTATCTAACAGAACAGTCTCAGATGGTCCAGCTATCTTTTCTTGAATTTGTCCCCTCTGGCATGGGACGCACAGTACTTACCTGCCATCTCCAGGATGAACCATGCCTGTAAAGTGCTTGTAAGGCAAGCATTGTGTACCTGCTGTTGTATTATTAGGTCAGATGCTTGCTTATACTTTTCCTAAAAGGTTCCGGTAGGGATTGATTTACCTTTTTTTGTCTTAGTGGCTGAATTCTGTGTTACAGTTTATATCTCAATAAAAGCACAATATAATGTTTTAAATAGGTAGGGAGGCTTTTCCTAGACATCAAAGCGTCAATGTCTAAAACCTCTAACCCACTTTCTTTTGATTTCTCTTTCAACTTGCTAAGGTGGAAAATCAGAGTTAAGGATGCAAGAGGAGGAGCCCTAGCCAGGAACATATTTTTTTATGCAGGCTAGTGTCACCATCCCCAGTTCAGGGATGCTATTAACCCTCAGAGCCCCCAGAGAAGTAGAACATAAAGATTGGTTGGGGTTTCACTCTGCTATAAGCATTCCTAGCTCAAGGGGGACAGATTCCTATTTTTAGTTGTCCCTGATGTTCAGTTTCTCCTAAATTATAAAGACTTTCTTCCTTGTTCCAGAATTTGAAACATAGGAGAGAAACAGGTTGCCATTCATTTTAAAAGGGCATAAATCCAAGACTTTTACCCACACATGCCAAAACTGTTAATTTTTCTGGATTTGGTTTAACAATTTGAATATGTACGTGGCAACTTTTGTTTCTCAAATGCATTTTAATCCCTGCCTTTTCTTTCGAAAGGTGCCAGTACAAAAAGAAAAAAGAGAGAGAAAGCTAAATGAATGGTCCTCTTTATGATGCAGCCAATGGGAGGGATACGAAAACATTTGGAAACCTTTCCCAGATTCCTATATTCCCAGAGGCAACACTCTATGAAATTTTGGATGAGACAGTCCCACCGAGGCTGCCTAGCCTTGAGAAATAACCAGAGCTCAAACCACACCTCAAACTGTGGCCTTGTGTTCTTCTATTGTTCTTTTCCTGGCATTATCAATAGTCATGTTCTCTGTGTTGCTGATGTTAGAAAACTTATCAAAAGGCAGAAGTACTGAGGTCAACAAGAAAGCATTAATAGAAACATCAGTCACAAATTCACGTCCTTGTGAAGTGTGCTTGGCTTCAGGTGAAGATCAAAGGTCATCTGAGAGGACTTGTTCCTAGGTTGAATTATTCCAAAATGATACCAATTAATTAGCCATCATGTTCTTTGTCACCAAAGACTGATTTCATTTAAGTTGGAAAATGCAAGAAAGGCTTGGTGTCAAATTTCTGAATGACATAAAGCCAAGAGGAAAGGTACCCTAGTAGATGACCAAACTGGATTCTGAAATAGACTAAGGCTACCTGATGATGAACTGAAGCCCAGGAGACGAAATCTGCAAGGGATAACTAGGAATATTGGAACTGAGGCTCAAAAATCAACCCTAAAGATATGAACTAGATTTATTTAAATTAAACTTCCTGTGGGGAGGCATCTTGTTGACCTCGAATTCAGTTCAGGTCAGTAGGCCCAGATCGATAAAAAGCTAACGCGTTAACAGACTAAATTATAACATGACCTTACTCCTGTCAGTGGATACAATGGCACCATTTGCTCACTTTCCTTTCATTTAGCAGTTGTCTCTGAGTGCAGAGGGGAAATAAGCAATAGCTGTGATAAGGCCATCAGTGAGCACTCAGATGAAATAGTAAAGTCACTACTCAGCTTCAGCCGATGATGCTATCCCAGAAATTCAGGACTTGTATCCCGGGTATTTGCTCTTCAAAAAATTTGAATTGTAATATAAAACTATTCCAATTTTCCATACAAATGACATTAGTGAAAACAAAAGCTGTTTCTAGGTAATGGGCCTTTTATTTTTACCTCAGTGTTAAATTGTCTAGATCTTAAAGAAGAGATGTGGAGTAAGAGTTTTGAAGTTTTATAGATCATCTTTCAGAGGTGATCATTGGATAAATGGTAATAAATAAAGTCACCAGGAAGTCTATAGAGAAGAAAGAGTTGAAACTCTATACCTGCTTTATTTGGGGGCTACGTACATACATTTTCAGAATTGACTTCAACTTATCTATCAGCTTCTTTTAGCTATACCTATTTGTATTACACTATTAGTTATTGATCAACTACTGTATACACTTTACACATTCTTAAATTTTCATGATTTTGCTTAGACTTGATATTGTGCTGTTTCATGTAAAATAAACACATTTTGTAATTTTATATATCCACTTTATCCCTTCTCCCATCTTTTACGTACACTGTATCATCAGCTATCTGCTTTTTGGACCTCAGAATACAAAGTTATAACCATTTACTTTAAATGATCCTGTATAGTTACCCACATATTTGCCATTTGTAAACTCAGTTTTGATGAAGTGAATCTCTTCTGAAGTTGTGGCTTATATCTAGTGTCAATTTATATCTGCCTCAAGAAATTTCTGAAGCATATCTTAGAGTGTGACACACTGGCAACAAATTACCTCAGTTTTTATTCATCTGAAAATATGCTTATTTTAATTCTTGATGATTATTTTCACTGGATGTAAAAATCTAACTGGGAGTATTCTTTTGCCATGTGAATTAATCTTGACTCAAACATCAACTGACTTCCATAATTTATGATAAGACATCAGTAATTATTTTTATTATTTTTCCAATTTACATAGTATATCATTTTTCTCTTGGCTGCTTTAAGAATTTTTTCTTATCTTTGTTTTCTTTAGATTAATCATGATGTGTCCTACTATGGTTTTCTTTGAATTTGAGTTGGATTTGCTGAACTTCTTGATTCTATAAATACCCTTTACCAAATTTGAGGAATTATTACTTCACAAACTTTTTGGCTTTATTTTCCTCTCTTCTTCAATTAGGATTTAATGTGTATGATGCTAGGACTTTTATTTCCTCATGAGAAAATCTTTTTTCTCTCCATTCCTCAGATTTTGTAACTATATTGAACTATCCTCAACTTTACTGAGGTTTTCTTGTGTCATATCCAGGATGCTAAGCCTATCCAGTTGATTTTTTATTTCAAGTATTGTAATTTCTGTTCAAGTTTCTATATTTGGTTATTATTTGCAGTGTCTATTTCTATGCTGAGATTTATTACTTTTTTACTTATTACACACATTTCTTACAAATTTTGATATTGGTAGATATTTACTTTAAAGTCTTTATAAATTCTAATTTCTAGGTCATTTCAAGATCAGAATGCATTTACCAAGCATTTTGGGTTTGTGTTATATATATATATATTTATGTCTAGTAATTTTGCTTTGCGTGTTTAGTAACCCTGAATTTTGTGAGTGGTACATTTTAGAGTCCATAGATTCTGCTGGATTCCTTCAAATATTGATTATTTTGTTGAGCAAGTTATTGTTGTTAAGCAAGTAGTTTACTTAATCACAATTGAATATTAAATTTTGTCATCTCTATAGTGGGCAGCAGATGAAATGTATGATCAGTTTTTTTAGCCTCAATTAGACTCCTTGTACACACATAGCTGAAGCTTCATCAAGAAATTTGCAACAGAATGTATACCCAAAAGTTTGGATATCTTTATGTAGCTGTCTCCTATCTGGTTTGCCCTTCTGGTTCTTCATATCTTTAAGGTTATTTTTTTTTAATCCAAATTTTTATTTCCTAATATGGACCTGAGAGTTGGACCTACTCTTTGCCAACAAACTTTAAAAAGCAGAAAAGTTATCAGCATATTTTCCTTCTTCCCAGTATCAGCTGTCTCTTCATCTTCACTTGTCTTTGGTCTTTCTCCAG
>RJWT010008730.1:0-25934 GCA_004365215.1 Cuniculus paca | reverse complement strand
AGCAGTCCTTAGAGGGAAATGGGTCTCTTTTTGAGAGTTGGGCATCAAGTTCAGTTTCTGCTTTCCACACCAACAGGCTTTTTTTATTGTCAGCATTAGAGATGCTGGTTTTGATGTTATAAAGCAGGGGTCCCTAATCTTTTTTTTTTTTTTGTGGTACCAGGGATTGAACTCATGACCTTGCACTTGCCAGGCAGGCGCTTATTCTACTGAGCTAGATCCCCAGCCCTGGTGTTTTTGAGACAGGGTCTCACTATGCTGTTCAGGCTGGCCTTGAGCTCACTTTGTAGCCCAGGCTGGTCTCGAACTCACAACGATCCGCCTGTCTCAGCCTCCCGAGTGCTGGTATTACAAGCATGAGCCACCACGCCCGGCAGTCCCTAACCTTTTGGCAACAAGCTGGTCCTATGTTGGGGACCATGAATTATAAATTGACACAGTATCTGTCTGAGACCCTCCTTGCCCTGCCTTGTGGACCATGTTCAGAATGCAGAGATCGTGCTTCCTCTCAGTTCCTGCTGAGATCTTGGTGGTCAATGAGGCTGTGGTGCTTCCAGTGCAAGGTGAAGTCTGCTGAGGACAACACAGGGAAAGTAGGGCCCAGATGCGGGGATAAATCCTGTTTCCTGTAAGATGTTAAACTTGCCCCTTCAACCATTACTTCTGTTCCAGGAAAAGCACCGTACCTGCCCCTGCACTCACTAATAAAATGGTGGCTAGTAGAGATTCTGGGTCTTTGTTCCCAGAGAACATGATCATGTGGAGCCCTATTTCCTTGCAGTTCTTGTCTCTTGTTCTTTTTCTTTCTCACTGTGCACTGTAACTCCAGGCAGGAGACTGGGGACTCACTGCAGAGGTCCCTGATACCTGGTTACGTGGAAAGGATCGCTGATAGTCCTAGGTCTGTAGCCCATTAGGAAGTGGGCAGAGCCAGAGATGAGGGGCAGGCAAGTTCGAAAAGTTTTGTTTGTGTTTGCAGCCACTCCCCATCTTAAATTACCTGCTGAGCTCCACCTCCTGTCAGAGAGCAGACATTCTCACGGAAGGATGAACGCTGCTGTGAACTGCACATGCAAGGGACCTAGATCCTGTGCTTCTTATGAAAATCTAATGCCTGATGATCTGAGGTGGAGCTGAGGTGGTGATGCTTGCGTTGGGGAGCAGCTGTGAATACAGATTAACTTTAGCAGACAGGATTCTCCCTTTTTATTAGTAAATGTGTGTAATACATAGTAAATACATTCACCATGAGAGACTTGTACTGCATATACATACTGCATCTTGATCTTTTTTATTTCCCCTTTCCCTTCTCTTTGTCCTGTATCCCCCCCCTTCCTCAGAACCCCTTCCATTCTTCCAAAGAAACAACTCTTTCATCCATTGATACTTGGAATTTTAGTCCCAATTTAATTAATTTCTGCTCTGATCTTTATTTCTATTCATTTCAGATTTCTACTGTTCTTGCTTTTCAGGGACTATGAGATGCACCATAGGTTATTTATTTGGAATCATTCTACTCTTTATTTATGTGTGGATTCATAACTATAAACTCCCCTATCAGAATTATCAGAGAGGTTTGTACAGGAACCATAATAAACCAATTGCTTGCAGACTCATATCAAGATTCTATTAGTGAGGCACAAGTGAAAATTAAGCTGCAGCTGGTGACAGGTTTTAGGGCAAGTTGTCATTTGATGTATGTCAATTCCACAACTGCATCTCACGGTAGACTTAAAGTCAGAATATAACTCATTTTAGTCCATGCATGGCCTGCCCTTCATTTTATTTACCACTTCCATCCATGCCTTTTTCATGCTCTATGCACTTGTTTCAGTCACAGATTTAGAAAAGCTCACAAGCTAACTCTTGCCAAAATAAGTAAAAAACAAATGTTACAGGAGAACTCCTTTGAAAAAGGGTAAAGACCCAATGAAAAGAAAGTAGAAAATTCTAACACTGCCAATGAAAATAAAGCTGTATTTAAAAGAAATAGCAGGCATCCTATTTCAATTACAGACTTATTATAGTAGGTGGCTCACATGCTCCAAGACTACTTTGTATAGTGTGTGGTGATCAGCTATCAAATGAAGCCATGTTTCAGTTAGGGTTCTTCAGAGGAAATGATGCAGTATAAAATATGTGTACAATTGTATGAGGGATGTATGAGGTAGGCTTATAGGATCAGAATTGGAAGAGTCCCAAAGGCCGTCTGTCAAATCAGAGATTAAAGAACGCAACATGGCCATCTATGCATGGGAGAGCCAGAGGATCCAGGAGCAGATGATGGTCAAAGGCCTGGGAGCTCACTGCAGAATCACTGGCGCGTGACTTTGACCTGAGACTAAAGAGTCTGCTCTGAAGCCCGAAGGAACTGGAGACCAATGTGAATGCAATGGTGAAGACGATGGTAAAGACCAGAGCTCCTCTAAAAATAAGCCAACATTTCCTTCCTTCTCTTTTTATCCTGCCAAGTTACAAGCCTATTGGATGCTGCTACCCACATCAGGGTGAGTCTTCCCCTCTCAGACTGCTGACATCATGAACAGACACATCCAAAAATGTGTTAATCTGCTAGGTGGTTGACATATCACAATTATGGTGTGATCATTAATTGTGATATGTCAACTGGAGTTTCCAGTGAGCCAGCATTTCTCTATGGATGACACAGTGTATGTTCTCACATTCAGAGCAACAATTCTCAGTCCTCGAACAATTGCATATAGGGAAAACAGAATTGGTCTTCTGGGTTCCATATGCACAGATGGAGCAGCTGCCCTGACTGGACGGCTTTCTGACTTCACTACTCAGGTCAAAGAGGTTGCTCTGAATGTGAGAATACACACTGTGTCATCCATAGAGAAATGCTGGCTCACTGGAAAATAGCACCTGAATTTAATGACGTTTTGCAAGATGTGAGTAAAAGGATTGATCACATTAGAGTACTATACATACCCTTAACTTGCATCTGTTTACACAGCTCCATGAGAAGATGATCATTGAGCACACACATCTCTTATACACAGAAGAGAGATGGCTTTCTAAAGGTAGATCACTGGCCTGAGTTTTTGAATTATGAGAGCTGCTCAAGAGGTTTCTTTTAGAAAAACAGTCACCATTGTCAGTTCATTTCAGTGACACAGTATGTGACAAATGCAGCCCACTCAACAGACTCAATCTGTCACATCAGGGAAGAATGACAACTGTGTTCAAGTAAGCAGATAAAAGGGATACGTTCAAAGCCAAACTATAATTATTGGGGTGATAAGTGAATATATTGAGACTTTTGACATGTTTCAAACACTAGCAGAGATTTCAAAAGAGACTGAGCCAAGACCTTCTTTCTCTCAACTGGTGCAAGATCACCTATCTCATCTCCCCAAAGAGTTCAACCATTACTTCCCAACTACAAAAGACTGAACTGGGAATGAGCACATCCTTAACCTATTTTTGAGTAAGCCAGATAAATCAACTTTGCTCATGGTAGTGAAGGATCAACTAACTGTTCGAGATCACAAATGATGGAGGCTTTAAAAGTATGTTTGAGACAACTTCAAATCTCCACACATTCTGGGTTAAAATCAAGGCAGAACATTCTGAGGTTGCTACAGAAGCACTGAAAAACCTGCTTCCATTTCCAACATTCTGTATTTGTGAAGCAGGTTTTCTGCAGTGCCAGCAACCAAGACAAGACTAAGGGGTAGACTGGACAGATGCATCACACTTCGGGTGTTATTGTCTCCTGTTACTCCAAGATGAGGCCAGCGAGTTGCAAGAAAACAAGCTCAGAGCTTCCACTGATTCTGCATTATGGTGAATCACATAATTATTTCATTTTACAATGCAATAATAATAGAAATACAGTGCACAATAAGTGTGACGCTCCCAAGTCATCCTGAGGCCCATCCCCCTGGTTCCTGGAATAATCATCTCCCATGAAACTGGTGCCAAAAAGGTGAGCGACTGCTGTTTTAGAGGGAACTGGCCTTTTCTGTAGAGCAGCCCTCCCCGTTTTATTATGTACTCTGCGAGGTAGCATGCTTCGTGCACGCTAGGTTCCCAGGAGTCCAGAGGCATTGCATCAGTGTCCATGCAGAAGATCAAATGTAGAGAAGACAGCATGACACACGTGCAGTGGTTCCACAAAAAACCTGCCTTCCAGCTATGGGGCTTAGGCACAAACAGGAAGGCACAGTAGCATGACAAAAGCACAAGAGGCCACATGGAAGGCTGGGACTGCTGCCTCATCACCGAGAAAGTACTTCCAATGTGGCATCAAGACTGGGATGTACCAGCCGGGCATGGTGGCTCATGCCTGTAATCCCAGCACTCGGGAGGCTGAGACAGGCGGATCGTTGTGAGTTCGACACCAGCCTGGGCTACAAAGTGAGCTCAAGGCCAGCCTGAACGGCATAGTGAGACCCTGTTTCAAAAACAGGGATCTAGCTCAGTGGCCTAAGCACCTGCCTGGCAAGCACAAGGTCATGAGTTCAATCCCCGGTGCCGCAAAAAAACAAAACAAAAAAAGACTGGGATGTACCTCATGGAGGAGGAAACATACTGCTGGGCCTTGAGAGCTGAAAGGAGTTTCCACAAATAGGAAGAATGAGGGAGGAATCCAGGCTGCAGGTGTAGCTAAGGGACAGCAGCACACTTGGAGAGGAGGAAAAAGCAGCATAGCCAAAGAAGTGCACTGGGGCCACTAAAGAGCCCTAAAAATTGTCTTTCTCGGTGGGTGAGGCCTCTTTTACCTCAGACCAAAATGGGCTGGGGTTGTGGCTCTGATAGATCACATGCTCCAGGCTTTGTATTCAAGCTCCAGTACCAAAAAAAAAGTAGACAAAAAAAATTTAAAAATGTATATACTTACATACACATTACATAAACATAATATAAACACATATCAGTATATATTGTATAAATTTATTACATTATTAAAATTATATATTATATAAATTTATGTCATAGAAACACATTTACATATTTATATACATATATAACACAAATAAATCATTCCCAATCACCAAGAGCAGTGATTAGCTTTTCATGGCGAGAAATCTTCTTAGCCATGAGAGCTGTTAAACACTAGAATGAAACAAAACAAAACAAGCAAAACAAAACACTAGCATGGTTTATCATGGCACTTTTTAAAAGAATCTTTCCTTAGAGATTTTTATACATAAAATAGATGCTTTGTCAATGATTTCCTGAGGCCTTTCTTAAAAGCATGGGTCTGTGCTATACAAGCTCCCAAATCCTCTATTATTTGATTCAATTCAACAAATTTTGTGTCAGCTGTGCACACAACCCTGGGCCTCGCCATGACTGATTTCGCGCCTCGTCGTGACTGATTTCGCGCCTCGTCGTGACTGATTTCGCGCCTCGTCGTGACTGATTTCGCGCCTCGTCATGGGGCCTCTTCTAGAGAGTGCTGCCTCAGCTACTGACACGCCCGCTTGCTCTGTCGCCCAGTCAGAAACCTTGCCCTCCCTCCCGCCACCCTCATCAATCCCCAGCCTTATCCTTCACCTAAGCAGGGAGTCTACAGCCTCTGTTTTTCTCCTCTCCTCCCTCCACCTGGTTCTAACCCCTAGCAGCTTTGGATCATCACTGTGATAGTACAGTGACCTCCCGCCTCCAAACCTGGCCTGCTCCAAGCCATTCCACGCATGGTCTTCTGAACATGGAAATCAGAAATCAGGTGATTCTGCCTCATAGTTCTTCATATTTCCCTCTGCTTGGGGGTTTACAAGAGAAGCGGGGGGTGTGGCTTCTGAGCCAGAGGGCTGAGGCCTCCTACTGCGCTTGAACTCAAGCTCCTGATGCCCTGTAGCGCACTCCCTCACCTACTCCTCTGAGCCTCATGTCTTTTCTCAGGGCTGTTTACTCTCCTGTTCTGTCCCATTCTGTCTAGTTCTGTCCCAGCGATGCTGGGGATGGAACCCAGAGCCTTACATACGCTAGACAGACCTCCACCCCTAAGCTACCCCAGGCTCCTCATGCCCCTTTTCAAAACTGTAAGTTGCCCTCCAGTCCCTTGACACCACCCACCTCCCTTCTAGGTTTGTTTTTCTCATTGCACAGATCACCTTCTAACATACATCCTGTCCTTACCATGTCTGTTGGTTAATGCCTGTCTGCCCCCCTAGGATTTAAGCCCCACGAGGACAGGGATGTTTGTCTTTTGCTTACCGCTGTTATGTACCCAAGTGCCAAACGGGAGGGTTCACGAAAGATGGACAGGGCGATGCCAGGTGAAGTGGCGTGCGCTTGTAGTTCCAGTTACTTTCAAGACCGAGGCAGGAAGATCACTTGGGCCCGGGAGCTCCAGACCAGTGTGGACCACATAGAGAGACCCCATTTCTAAAATACAAGACGAATGGACAGTGTGCTGAAGGTAGTATTTTACGAGCATTCACAACTATTATGAACAGTGCCTCTTCAGCTGGTTGGTCTCACCTCCCTACCCCACCTCCTTGTCCTCTCTCAGCTCGCTCAGTTGCACTGTCCTCTCTCCTCTCCCGCGCGCTCCTGTGTGCTCTGTGCTCCGTCTTCCACCCCTCCATTCCAGGATCCCTGCCTCCCCCCAGGCTTTAGTTTAAGGCTCCCAGACTCCAGGTCAGTTCCATCCCCAGCTCACCCCCCACCCCAGCATGTGCTCCTTGCTTTCACTCTATCACTTGCCATAGCCTTCCCAGCCAGACTGTGCGTGAAGGGATTCTCTGGGACATGGTTTTGGCAGCATCTTCCATGCCCTGCATAGGGCATAATGTACAGCAGGGTCTCAGCAAACTCTAATTCAATGAGTGAATGAGAAATGCCCACCAAAGGGACTATGTTTCTGACCCTTGGACACCCATTATATGTTATTGTGTCTTGTGCTGATTTTTAGGTAATAATAATTGGTAACATTCTCCAACTCTGTTGAAGCAGGTACTTGAGTGTCCTCAAGAAGTGAGGAATTTGGCCTTTGGTGAGGTGAAGTTACCTTCTTAGGGTCATATGGTGGAAAATGTTGGAGCAAGTTTCAAGCCAAGGTACTCTGGCACCAAGCCCCTAAGTTTATACTGTGCCACATCATGTAGTCATTTTGCTTTTGGGTTTCTTCCTCCACTTAGTTCAGAATTAGCCAACTATCTGCCCTCCCAAGGATGGCAAAGAACAATCCATGCCACCTTCAGCAAAGGTCTTGTGTATGGAGGGGCTGCTACCCACACCCCGTGTTACCAAAGTGAAAATTAACTCATAGAGGGCCAAGCACTCATTGCCTAGGTCAACATTATTACTGTCATCTCTGCCAAATCCTTTCCACATTTCATCTATGTCAGGCCTTGCTTTTAGTTTAACTAAAGTTGATTCTTGTCTTTTGACATCTATTTCACACTTTACTGGATTACAATGACTCAGACCACTTCAGTTTAAAGTAACATCAGATGGGCATAGTGGCACATACCTATAATCCCAACTACTCTGGAGGCTGGAGTAGGAGGTTTGTGAGTTTGAGACCAGCCTGGGTTACATAGTGAGAAATCCTTGTCTCAGAAAAACTAAGTAGACCAATAAATGCACGAGAAAATGATCAGTATCACTGGCATTGAGAGAAATGCAAATCAAAACAACATAGGTTCCACCTTACTCCAGAAAGAATGGTTATTTGCAAAGGCAAAAAAAGAAAAAAAAATGCTGGCAAGGTTGTGGAGAAAATGAAACACTTACTTCTACATTGTTGGTAGGAATTTAACTACAACAACTGCTATGGGAATCAGAATGGAGAGTCCTCAAAAAACTAAAAATAGAAATTCCATTTTATCCACTATATCTCTTTGGGGTATGTTCCTGAGTTAGTGATCATATCAAGGTAATGCATGCATATCTATACTCACAACAGCTAAGCCATGGAAGCAGCCTATATGCCCATCAATGGATAAATGAATAAAGAAAACACTATATATATATATATATATATATATATATATCTTTCTCTCTCTCTCTCTCTCTCTCTCTCTCTCTATATATATATATATATATATATACACACACACACACACACAGTGGGATATTATTTAGTCATAAAGGACAAAATTGAAACGTTTGCAGGAAAATGGATCCTGAGTCTGTAATAGTAAATGAGACAAATCATAGAAGGTAAAAATTGGATGATTTCTCTCAGATCCAAAATATAAATAATTTAATAAACAAAATAAAAGGGGGGTGATAGGAATAGGTAGACTTTGTGGAGATGGGGAGGAAATCTGGAGGGAGAGGGAGTAAAAATGATCGAGATTCTATATGTACAGGTACTAATTTCCCAAGACAAATGTAATTCATTCATGTGTTGCAAACAAACATATAGTTTAAAATTTTTTTTCTTTAAACTAAGTAAATCAACAGATAAAGATGAAGGTCATTAGCACACCAAAGCAACTGAGAGAGACCAGCCCAACCCAATGATTTTTCAGTCAGGGAACTGAGATTCTCAAAGGAGAGATGCTGCATCCAAGGTCAGGCAGGCCAATCACATTTACTTTACCCAAACGAAAAAGCACGTCTCTTTTTAAACGCCGAACCCTAATGGAGGGTAATTACTGCTCACGATTTGTCACCCGAGATGCAGCATTAGATAAACTGTGCCCAGGGATTCACCCCTTCCTTTCTCAGCACATCCTCCGCATACCTTCCAGATGCAGCCCAAAAGCCTGGGCCCTTTGGGATTGGATGACTGTAACACAGTCCGCCCACACTGCCGTCACCTTCCAATTAGGGCTGAGAGCCACAGAGCTGCACCAATCGGAGGTTAGCGGACCCCAACAAGGGCCAGTCAGGGGCTGGCACGGCAACCAATCAGAGGAGAGGAGCGGCTCACCGCCGCTCAATCAACAGCCTGAAACCTCGGCGGCTGGCTGCGCACCCGCGCCTGGCCAATCAGCGCGAGGCGGTGGTCGCCTCGCGCGCGGGGGGCGGTGCCTGTCTGTGCGGTCGGGCAGTGGGCGCTGTGAGAGGCCCGGTGAGGAGAGCGGCGGCCCGGGGAGGGGGCCGGGACCGGGGGTGCCGTGGGGGCCTGAACGCGCGAGGAGCACGGGGGGCGCGGGGGCGGGCACAGGCGCGGTGGCGCCGGCCGGCCGGACGCGCAGAGCGTCGGCCGCGGGGCGGGCGGGAGCGAGGCGCGGCGGGGTAGGCTGTCGTCCGCCCCGGGCAGCTGGGCGGGGTTGCCATGGCAACGCGTGGGAGCCTGCAGCCCGGCAGGGCCCGGCCAGGCCCTGTCTGGCCGGCGCCTTCCCTGTTCCCAGCCCGAACGTGCTCCTCTCTTAAAGGCCCCGCACTCCCGCGTCCCCCGAGGCCTCCGCGGGCTGGGACCTGCAGAGCAGTTGCCCGGCCCGCGCCGTCCGGAACGTGGCTCACGGAGGCTCGGGGTACAGCAGGACCTTCGGCGTGACCCCTGGGCCAGGTCGCAGCCCTTGGGTGGCAGAGCCACAGCTGGGGTCTAGTTCGGCCACTGGCACTGTGGGGATGCTGCTGCTGGGGACCTGGGCTCGTCCCCAGGAGGATTTTTGTAAAGACGCCCTCAGGAAGCAGCGAGTGCATAATAAGTGCAGAGATGAGGTCTGACTGAATAAGGACTGCGATGGCAGCTTTTCATCCTGTGGGGCAGCTTGGGCCAATAAAAATAGAAAGCAACCACATTCGTAATTTTACATTTTCTAGTAACCATTAAAGTAATAAAACAGGTTAATTTTAATATACTTTACCTAATATACCCAAAATTTATACCAATCAGTGTTAAATTATTGATACAGTGTTTGAAAGTATTTTTTTCACACAGTTGGTGTGTATATAACAACACACACCTCAATTCCAGCTGTTCAAGCTCTCATTGCCCTGTTTGGCTGGTGGCTGCCTTATTTACTGGGGGGAAGTGATCCTGGGAATTGAGCCAGCAGGGCATCACACTTGCCAAGCTGACTCTCTACCACTGAGTTACAGCCCCACTTCCTAGTGACTGCGATAGTATTTCTTGCCTGTGTGAGTTGTGGCCAGAACATAATGTCGAAGTCACCAGTATTCCTTGAAGCCTTCCTGCCTCCCCCGACCCCATTTGCAAGGAGGTACTGTGCGTCTAGCAATAAGGAGGCATGGTCCGCTTCAAGGATCTTCCAGTTTAAGAGAAAACAGGTGTCCAAAGATTAAGTAGTACTTTAAATGAATATAAGTCATGCAGTAGTTAAGATAACTGGGAATAGGGACTGGAAATGTATTGTATGCACCAAAAAACAAGAGATAACTGGCAGTATGAGGTTGGAGGATGGGGAGATGGCTGATCGTTACCTGTAGGAATTCATGGGGAGGTTGCTTCAGGGTGGATAAGTCTGAGAGTGCTGGAAAAGATGAGGATGGTGTTTTAATTGGCTGGAATTGACTGTACTTTTTTTGTTTTTAGGGGTACAGTTTTGCCACATCCAAAGGCTTTCCTCTGCCCTAGAGGTCTCCACCATGATCCACAGTCTCTTCCTGATCAACTCCTCTGGAGACATTTTCCTGGAGAAACACTGGAAGAGTGTTGTCAGCCGTTCTGTTTGTGATTACTTTTTTGAGGCACAGGAGAGAGCTACTGAGGCAGAAAACGTGCCTCCAGTCATTCCTACGCCTCACCACTACCTCTTGAGTGTTTACCGTCACAAGATCTTTTTTGTGGCTGTGATCCAAACAGAGGTCCCGCCTCTGTTTGTTATTGAGTTCCTTCACCGAGTAGTGGACACATTTCAGGTTTGTGAGTGTGGGGCAGTTCATGTATGCAAACTGAAGTATCTGTGTAGTCCTGTTTCCATTGTATTCAATCTCAGTTAAGATCTCAGTTAAGTGTCTAAGAAATCCAAACTGATACTGATCACTTCCTCTCCCATGTAAAATTCTTCTTTCTTTCTTTTATTTTTAATTTTTGGAATAGAGTTTAAACTCGGAATCTTTAGCTGGGCGTGGTGGCTCACACCTGTAATCCCAGCACTCCGGAGGCTGAGACAGGCAGATCGTTGTGAGTTCGAGACCAGCCTGGGCTACAAAGTGAGCTCAAGGCCAGCCTGAACGGCATAGTGAGACCCTGTCTCAAAAGGACAAGGGCCAGGGATCTAGCTCAGCGGCCTAAGTGCCTGCCTGGCAAACACAAGGTTGTGAGTTCAATCCCTGGTGGTGTAAAAAAAAAGAAAAAAAAAACTCGGAATCTTTGCACCCAGTTATATCTTCAGATTTTTTTTGATACCAGATTTTATTATATCACCCAGCATGTAGGCTTGGTTTTGTGATCTTCTTGCTTCAGCCTCCCAGAATACTGGGATTACCGGGATACACCACCACCCCCAGCTGTTATTTCTTTATTGAACTGGCTGCATCCAGAATGACAAAAATGAGTATTTTTGTATCTCTTGCATGATAAACCCATCCTACTCGATTTGTGTAAATTATACAGTATTTTTAGTTCTGATTCTATATTTTTCTCACAGATTAAACTTACTGCTAAACCATTGTTAATGTTGCTCTAAGTTACACCAAAAAGTGGTAGATGTACAGTTTTAGAAGAAAAAAAAGCCAAGTAATCCTTATTTTAACTGTCTGTGGCAGTATGAACCCATCCTTGACCTTTGGTTTCGGATGGTTATCCATAGCTTATGAGTGCTAGTGATGAGCTTTTGTTACAAATGTAGGATTGGGAAATACTCTGTACCCTAAGAATCATGACATATTTTGTGAGGTGCAGTTATCATTGTATTTGAAGACACTGGGGTTGGGTAGAGGGCAGGTGAGTTATTGCAGGACATGACAGTGCTGATCACACCACAGGATTTTATGCTGCCCAGAGTCTGGATTCGGACAGTAGCTCCCCGCAGTGGAATCGCACAGCTTCTGCTGTGGTGATTTGCATAACTTAGAAGCAGGGGCCCTTTGGTTTAACTTCTGTGTCACGTGAGGTCTGGAGTTAATTACACGTGGGAATTGTGGACTCGGAGAAGAGAATGAGGACCCAGACACTATAAAAATTTTAAAGCAAATCAAGGAGTTCTTTCATTTACAGTCATCTCTGTGTCACATGTCCTGTGCTGCTTTTATCCCCCACGGAATTAAAAGATGTTTTATGAGCAGTGTTCATACAAGTACTTGGATAGGAGTAGTATTCTGCAATTCTAACCGTCCAGGGGCACAGTAGCTCCTTTGCACAATACAGACGCATTTAGCTCTGTGGTAGAGTGCTGCTTAGCATGGAGACCCGGGGTGACCCCTAGTGTTGTTTAAAAAGAAAAAGCAAACAAAAGTAGAAGTGCTAGAGGCCTCATTATGTGAAGGAAGTAGAAATAGAAGAGCCCATGATTTTAAGCCAGTCTTAGCAGGTATTGTTTATGAGTTCCACATCAGCAGTGTGGCTGGTGAAACTTGACAGCTGCTTCATCGGCCACACCACTGTTAGGTAACTGTTACAGGATGAGGTGAGGAGAGTTGTTTAGTACAGTTGAAACCACAGTGGAACTGGGGCAACAATACAGTTACTAATTTAGAAGCCTGGGGCTTCAGACCTTGTCATTTTTGAAGCAGTTCTTAAAAGTAAATGTACAATCCTTATTTAAGTGCCTTTTTTTGCTGTTCAGCCTCTCCAGCAGCATTATATTTCTAATAGAGTATGATGAAAGGGACCCAGCTAAAGAATTGCAAGTAGTTTTGCTATAGCACTTTGTCTTATTGCCAGATTCCTTTCTGGGTGCTTTTGTCTAGTTTGTACAACCTAGTGAAATGTTTTGTTCATTTTTTAAAATAAAATCACTTTTTAGAAGGAAATATGATGACCCGCCCTTTAAATCTTTTTTTTGTTGTAGGAACGTATTCCTAAGTGATTTGGGTATTAGAATTTCACTGGTAATTGACATTATCTCATTTAATTTAGACCACACAGTAGAGTCTTTCCAGGTTTGTATGTGTGACGCTGAAGTGAGCAGTTTTTTTCAGTTTTGGATGTCAAAAGAAATTGCAAAATGGTGACATGATCTGAAAACTGTCCCATAGTATGAATAGTGGAAGTTTGTCCCTAAAAAGGAAAAAAGGATGAAAATTTCTCTTAGATACATTTTAGATAGTGGCAGGGCTGGTGTGTAAACTTGCTCTGTAAGGCAGCTAGGAAGCAGATTGTAGTTTAGCAAAAGAAAGAACTTCCTAGTGATCAGAGCCCACCCTCCGTGAGCAGGATGTGATTTCTCAGAAGGGGTAAGTTCCCTCCACTAGATGAATTCAGGATGGGTTGCATGACCATCTAGGAGGAGACCCCGTGAAAAAGAAGGGTGTGCGAACAACAGACATTTCTTCCTAAACTGTCGTCATCTATTCCATTTCACGTGGTGCTTTGGAGTTCACATGCTTCATCATCTATTCAGTCGTATTGAGTCCTAGCAGCTTCCTTCTGCATCCCAATGATGTTATCTTGATTAAAGAAATCAAGACCTATATTAAAACGACTTACTCCAGTAAGTGGCAGGTGGAGAGGTGTGGCTCAGTGGTAGAGCCTGTGGTTAGCATGCTCGAGGCCCTGGCACGAACATGTTAAACAAAACCAAATTCAGTAAGTGACACTGAGATTGTAGTCTAGATCTTGTGGTTGTAGTAGTCAGTGCTTTTCCCAAACTCAGATAATTCAGTATTTAACTTATCGCTTTTGTTCTTTTTAGTTTGAGATGGGGTTGCCCATGCTCATCTTTGTTGTTCATGTTGTCCTCAAAATTCTTGAGCTTAAGTGATCCTCCTACCTTAGCCTCCCAAATGCTGGAACTCTAGGCATGTGCCTCTGGGCCCAGCTAGATTAGCCTCTGTGACGAAAGGACAAAGCATTCTTAGAGCAATTTTCTGCTATGCTGACTCACCCATCATTTCATCTTCCTCAACTCTAACTCGCTGCATGAGTGTTAAGAAATCTCACAAGAGGAGGGGTTAAAAAGATTTTCACAGGGCCGGAGATCTAGCTCAGTTGCCTAAGTGCCTGCCTGGCAAGCGCAAGGTCGTGAGTTCAGTCCCTGGTGCCAGAAAAAAAAAGAGATTTTCACACACAATTCTGTGTCATATCTAGTGTTACAGTTTGCATAATTATTTCAAAGTCTTGTTCCTAAGCACAAAAAACCTAGATTCTATTTTGTATTCTGTGTATTTTATGAAGGTTAAGAAATTAATTGAAGAGGTCAGCTGACTTCCTTCTGCTTGTGGAAGGAACTCCTAATGATACGTGACACTGGTACCATAAGCCAGGTGGCCCAGGAGAACCCGGCTCTGTTCTGTTCCCTCACCCTATGAGAGTGACCCAAAAATACCCCTAGGGCCAGACCCTCACTCTATAGGAACATACTTTTAGTTTTTACAGGTTCTAAGTGATCAATATTCGTGTTTGTCTTCATCAGGATTATTTTGGAGTGTGTTCAGAACCAGTGATCAAAGACAATGTGGTTGTGGTTTACGAGGTGTTGGAAGAAATGCTTGACAATGGGTTTCCCTTGGCTACTGAGTCAAACATCCTCAAAGAACTGATAAAGCCTCCCACGATCCTTCGGACAGTTGTCAACACCATAACGGGTAAGGCGCAGGGACCCAGTGGCTGCCCCCCACCTCCATGCAACTTTGACGCACCTGTCACGTGATTGGGACTCTCAAGTTAGGTGTTGAATTTCGCTCTTTGTGGTGTCTGAGTCTCATCAGAAATTATAGATACTCAGTGGGGAACGTACTCTGTTCTCTGTGGCAGGATAAAGTACCCCTGGTGCAGGGCCTGCTCGATAGAGCACTTGCCCAGCGTGTGTGAGGCCATGAGTTCCATCCTCACTGCCACCAAGAGAAAAGTAGTCTTCTCAATGGTATTTGTTTTCACAAGAAAAAAGTATTCTTCTAACAATTACAGAAGACATGATAAGTATGGAAACTTCAGAAATACAGAAAAACAACACAAGTCTTCTAACAGGTTCCCAATGGGGCTGTCATTTGTGCGTCTGGCTGCCAGCACTTCTGAGCAATGGCAGTGCGTGACTGCCACGTCCTGGCCTGCACCCTGATGCCACTGTCCATGCCGCTCCATGGGACAGTTGTGCATCTGCTACCAGGGCTCAGGCCGTTGGGAGTCCATTAACCCTCTCTTCAAACACGCTGCTGTGTATATTCCTTATCTTTTTCAGATCAATGAAAGACGGATGGGTAGAATGTTTTTAAACAAAACTCTTGCTTTTTTTAAATGTGTATTTTACGAATATTTTATGAACATATCATGATACTCTATCACTTTTAATGCCTTTGTAGTTTCCTTCCATGTTAAAAACTACAAAGGTATTTACTCATTTCATGTTTATGATGCTTCTTTTCTGTTTTCAGTAACAAGGGATTAGCATTCTTACGCTTTTGATTATTTTGAGACAAAGTCTGGCTAAATTACCCAGTCTGGCTTTGAATTCTCAATCCTTCTGCCTCAGCCTCTTGAGTAGCCGGTACTATAGGAATGATACTGCCCAGCTAGGAGCGTTACTATTTTATTTATTTTGTGGTACTGAAGATTAAACCCAAGAGTACTCTACCACCAGCCTCTGTCTGCAGCCCTTTTTATTTTTTATTTTGGGATAGGAGCTGGCAACACTCATTCTTTTTAGATCTTTGTGAACAGGATTTCTTTTCAGTACTAAAAATGGAAATACCTAGTCAGGGAGTGTGTACATTTTAGGGACTTTCATGCATGGTGTCAGGTTGCCCTCTGCAGGATGTTAACACCCTGTATGTTTCAGTAGCAGCTTCTGTGCATTGTAGTCAGTAACCCTATTGCTAGTAACTTTCGGAAATTTTGGCAGTTTGATAGTTTGTTGACATCTTGTTGTCTGCACATTGTTTTTGTTACTGGAGAGGTGAAAACCTGTTCAAATGTTTACCAATTGTTCTCTATAGTAAATTACTTTTTCTTGTCCTTTGCCCTTTTTATGTTTGTATTTGAAATGTTTTTCTTGTTTCATACTGATATAGAATAATTCATTCATTTAAGGATGTATTCCAATATATGTGGTAGTTTGTAGGAGTTTTTATGTATTTTAATCCTGTATTGCAGATATAATCTCATGGCCTGTCACTTAACATTGTTCATGGTGTTTTATTTAGCCATATCTTATTTTATTTTTTATTTTTCTAATTAAGTTTATTGGTACATTTTAGGTATACATAATGATCACATTCATTATAGGGAATTTGTCCTTGTACATGATATGACCTGATTTTTTTTTTTTTTTTTTTGGTACTGGGGATTGAACTCACGACCTCATTCTTCCCAAGCAAGTGTTTGAACCACTGAGCTGAATCTCCAGCCCTATGTGATTCTTCTTTTTCCCATTCCCCTACCCTTGATTCTTCTTTTTCCCATTCCCCTACCGTCCCTACAACCCCCTTCCCCTTATTTACAAAATCTTTGTTTCCATTTTTTCCTTCTTTTCTTATCACTGTTTTTCTTTTCTCTTTCTTCCTTTCCTCCTCCCCCCTCCCATTTGAATATTTTCCTCCTATTTCACAATATCTCTTACACATTTTGGTCCTTATTTATACTTTCTGTTTCTCACACCAGGGAAACAATGCAGTATTTGTATATCCAACTTACTTCACTTAAGAGTATGTTTTTAGCCATGTTTTAAATGTTTTGATTTAGTCAAATTAATCGTTATTTAATTAGGGTTTTAATATTTTGGATCTTGTGTGTTTCATGAAATTTGACAAGTCAACCAATTGAAAAGTAAACTTTCAAAAGTGTAAATTTTGAAAAGAATTGTAAAGGACTTGGAAGGATCTGCCCCATCATGACATACTAAGTTTATATTATACACAAGACAAAAATTCATGAACTAATGGTGCTGTAAGAGCCAAGCCAGTTTCGCAAATAATTTTTTTAACCAGAGAGTGAGAAAAAAAGTATCCTACCTATACAGGATATATTAAGAAGTTTTGATAATTTTTAAAAAATACTATATTGGCCCAATAACAAATTTTGTGTGTTTTGTAATATTCTGAGTTCATTTTAAGCCTTAGAAGATTTGTGTCTGAATCACTTTATGGATATTATGAAGTTATTTAAGCATAGATCTCACTTAAATCTAGAAAAGTATCTGAAAACTCCTTATGAATAACTGAAATTGTTTATAAATATGCTGTATAAATAGATGCTTCATGTTTCTTTAGAGTGAAAAGATCCAGTCAATGGAAAGAGGAAATAGAATTTAAGTTATAGTTATTGTTTCAGTGTGAAACCTTTCGTTAGGGAAAAGCAGATCAAGGAGCTCGTCTTTAATCCTAAGGACAGGGAAATGCTGAGCAGCCCACCAGTCCTGACTCGGCCTCGTGATAAATTAGAGACAAAGTTTAATGAAAGGAGGACACTTTATTTGCAAAGAAGAAAAGAAAGGAGAAAGAAGATAGATAGCTGCCCTGATGAGAAAGAATTAGGGCAGGAGCTTCGGAAAAATGCAGGACCTGTGGCCCTTTGTTCTCAGTTGTTTCTTTTGGGGGATAAGAGACTCCCTTCCAGCTGGAACTTGCCATAGCCGGATTGGCTTCCGGGCACCTCTGCCTGATGTCATTTCTTCCAGTGGTCTATGTGCAGCTTCTTTCTGTCTGTCTGTCTGCTTGTCCTTGACCTACCTTTTAAGACCTCATCTCTGGGTGTGTGACTTGTTGGGCGTTGTGACTTGTTAGCCTTGGTTAGCTTAGCATTAGTGAGGAGTACGTGTATCTGTCATATTCTGTAATGACCCTGGAGTGAGTGTACATGTGTGTACGTGTGTACATTGATGCGCAGGTGTCTGTACGTACTGCCTTAGGGAGCACCCCACTCGCTTCCCTTATATTTTATGGGGGGTGGGGAATGGCTGGCCATTTGTGCACCTGGCTTTCTCTGTGTGCCCTGCCTGTCCACGCTTTTTCTGGTCTCTTGGTACAGGTCCCAAAGCCATGTGGTACCTTTCTTTGTCTGGTCTTTTTTCTTTTTCTATGTCTGTCTTTGGCTTGCTTTTCAGGGAAATATCTCTAGTCAGGGTTAGCTGGGAGACCTAAGGAGGCCCCTGTCTCCTCCTAACATCAGCAGGTCCTGTACCTACAGAAGGATATAGTCCGTATGCTTTGCCTAGACTTTGGTACTGCTATGAGCCGGGTCGTGTTGACGCATACATGTTCATACCCACTGTTAATGTACCTGGGAGCCTCTCTCAGACAAGAACACATCTTTTACCCTTGAAAATGTTATATCAATATGTAGATTACCAGCCCTCCAAAAAGCCAATAAATTATTTAAGCTGCAAGCTACTGTGGTATTTGAGACACTAAGTTCATGTTACTTTCAAAACCAAACTGTGCTGTCCGTTTGTTGGGTAACTTTTTTAAAGCCTTTATTGTACTCGAGGCAGATCAGATGGTGACAGTGAGTTTTTAACATAGACTCAGTTGCCCACATAGAAGTTGGGAATATACTTCCTATGTGACAGCACAGCAGTGGTGAGCACATAGAACCTTCCAGGGAAACGTTCTCTGCTTACTAGAATTTACTAGAACCAAAGTGGCATTGAAGTGCCCATTGGATTCTACAAGGACCGATACCAACTTTCTTAGGAAGCACCAACGTGGGCGACCAGCTTCCCACAGGACAGCTGTCAGTGGTGCCTTGGCGACGGACGGGCGTGAAGTACACCAACAACGAGGCCTATTTTGATGTGATCGAAGAGATTGATGCCATCATCGATAAGTCGGGTAGGTGCTTGTGAGCTGTGTTGAGAGACAGGGAAATGCAGCGCCCTCTCCTGTTACCCTCCCTGCTCTCTGACAGGGCCCGCTTTTAGGATCATTCATTTTAATTCAGTGCCAACTTTGTCAGGTGCTGTGCAGCGTAATGGGGGTGAAATTTGATATTAGGATGCATGCCGATGTTTGCCTCACACTTTTCTTTTTTATAACTCTTACTCTCGTGACTGAAAAGGGGAAGTAACAAACTCATATCTTGCTGATTAGATTTCTCCCTGTTAAAAGTATTTGACTCCCAATTCTGATTTCAGAACTAAAATCATAATCACTAAGATTCAGGGAACCTTCTTTTCTGTCTGTTCTGAATTCAGTAAATATGACTAGGACCCTTAGAGCTTAGCAGTGCATGGAAGGTTCATGTGAATGAGCTTACCCACTCAACTCGTTAATTGGAAACCTGTTGCACTGTAGCCCAGTACTGGATCACGGGTGCTGGTGGTGAATAAGACACATCGGGGACAGTACAAGGCTTAAGTAGACTCTAGTGAAGGAGAAAGGAAAGTAAAACGGTGAGCATGGAAGAAGTATCCTCTGTCCTAAGCGAAGCGTACACAGTTGATCGTGTGTGTGCTTTGCCGTGTGATGAATAGAAGTTTTTAAGACTGGGATTGATTTGGGTGCAATATCTCTGATAAGTACAGTAGTTCCCAAAATATTTTTGGGAAATAAAGTAGTTCATTGTGACTGAACTGAGAAGTAAAGAAAGAGACAAGTAAGTGATGAGACCTTAAAATTAAGGCAGTAAAGCAACTTTTCATATTAGTCCAATGGGAGATAAGCAGATATCCACCAGCAATACAGGAAGGTTAAGTAAATTTTGATGTGGTCAGATAGTGAACTACTATGCAGTAGTGAAGAAGAATGGGCTGTGGGTACACTCCACAATGTAAATGACTCTCACAGTATTGTGTGCAAAAGTCAGATGCCTAAGATTGTATATAGTGTGATTACTTTTATCTGAAGTTTAAAATAGGCACAATTTAAGGCACCAGAAGTCAGGATTTGGGAAATGCCATTCCTGAGGATGGACATTAGGGGGCGTACCAGGATGATGAAAAGCTTCCATATCTTGCTGTGGGTGGGTGGTATTTTCATAGATGTATGCATGTCTGAAAATTCACTGAACGGTAAGAGTTTTGTGTTTTATTATTTTACATCAGTGGAAAAAGTCTAAAAAATTGACGGCCAGATCACAGTGAGCCGGTGTGGTGTTTCAAGGAGAATGGTTGGGAGCGTTCTAGCATCTGCAGTTGGAAAGCGGCCTAAGCAGGCTTGTCTTTCCCGTGACGTGTGCTGAAGAGTGAGTCCATCAGCGTCAGGCTGGAGGCAGGCGAGGCAATTGAGGCGACTGCTGAGGCCAGGTGTGAAGTACACGTGTTGGGAGTGGCAGTCAGGACCAATAGCACGAATGCGTTTAAGATGCGAGTCCTGGAAAGACTGCTTGTGGACAGGGGTGGGGACTGAGGAAGTGGTAATAGTCACAGGTCCATCTGCGCCGCTGGCTTAGGCAACAGGACAGCTGGGACCATCCTCGGGGAGGGACAGTGGTGCGGGTCAGGGAGCAGGGCAATGAGTCGCTGCTTTTGGCCTGTGGAGTCTGAGCACCCGAGCAGGATTTCTGCTACTCAGGAGTGAGGCTGAGCTTGGAAGTGGAGTAGGAGATCATTGGCTGTAAGTAGAAATGGAGCTGTGGGAAGTAGGTAAAGCAGCCTAGGGAGAACATGAAAGAGAAGTCGTCCAGAACTGCGGGAAAGCGTACGCATTAAGGGGTGTAGAAGGAAACCTGGAAAGGACACCGAGGGAGGGGCCTGGGGAAATGGGGAACCGGGAGAGGGAGGGGAGGGGAGCACTTGGGTAGGAAGAGTGGTCAGCAGTGACAAGTGCCACAGCAAGGTCCTGCAGGATGCAAACGGCAGGCGTCCATTTGACAGAGCAGAGCCCCCTGTGACTTCAGGGAGAGCAGTCGCTGGTAAGAAATTTTCTGCACCGCTGTTAGGATGATGACGCTCTGTGTGATTCTGGTGCTAGACTGAGAACTCCTCGAGGCGAGTAGCTGCCTCATTAATCTTTATGCCCATTCTTTCCTCATGGCAGCCAGACTTGGTTCGCATTGGTGAAGGTTTGGAAGGATGCACAAGTGGATCGGATAAGTGAATCAGATGGCAAGACAGAAGAAAAGAAGAAGGGAGGCGGGGGAAGGGGAAAGGAAGGAAGGGTGACAGGAAGAAGGAAGGAAGGACTTGGGAGGACCACAGAAGCGGTCTGTGATCTTTTGTCTCCTTGCTGGCTCAGGCTCCACAATCACTGCGGAGATCCAGGGGGTGATCGACGCCTGTGTCAAGCTGACTGGGATGCCGGACCTTACGCTTTCCTTCATGGTAAATTCTGGGCAGAGCTTGAGTTCTTGAGGTGGGAAGTTAAATGTTTCTGGAAAGATCGAGTGGTGAGAATGAAAAAATAAGAAGAAATAATTAGGGAAGCACCAAAGCTTGCAGCAGGCTTGAATTTCCTGTAACTACAGAATTTCTGTGTGTGTGCGCGCATGTGTTTTAGTGAAAACAGCATCTAAATTACTTTTCGTAAAAGAAATGTAGTGTTTGATCTGGCTTCTTCCTTTCCTGCCTGGTGACTGCAGAACCCCAGGCTGCTGGACGATGTCAGCTTCCATCCTTGTGTTCGTTTCAAGCGCTGGGAGTCCGAGAGGATCCTCTCCTTCATCCCTCCCGATGGGAACTTCCGTCTGCTCTCTTACCACGTCAGCGCACAGAAGTAAGCAGCTCTCGTGTCTCAGGTAGAATCTGTGTCTGTGCGAGTATGTGAAACAGGATCTGTAGTGGTGATGAGTTGGGCTCTAGAGTTACCTGGGTTCAGGTTCCAGCTCCAGTAGTTACTAACTGTGTCGCCTCGGGTGAGTTGCTTCCCTACTCTGTGTTTTCTTATTGGAAAATAGTAAAAGTATCTTTTTATGAGGATCGGGTATGAGGATGTAAGTATTGCTTAACACGAAGTAAGGGCTCTTTAAGTTTGCTGCCGTTACCTTTGTTGTTGTGTCCAAACAAGGACGTTTTCTTCTGTCTAATTAGAAGCTGAGCGTGCTTACACTTAATCTCCTGGCTCACCAGAATGCACTGAATTGTGCCGTGGATCGTGCACAGTGCTTTCTGATCCTGAGTATTCTCTTCAATGGAGTGGAGAGGTTTTGGGAGCAGTATTGTGCCAGAGGTGTGCACTGAGGACATCTAGAGACCTCACAGCCACCAGCGCCTTCCTGTGTGATTCGCACTCAGTCATTCAGGGAAATACTTGGGCGCTTGAGGTCAGAGGCCCTGGAATCAGCCTGTTGGGACTTAAACTCCACTTTGAGAATAGTACTTGGAGTTCATGACCTTAGGCAAGGCTCGTAACCTTGGTTGCGTATAAAGACTTCAGTGTTCATCTACCAAGCCATTGTGCACTTCACGCTTCGTGCTGCTAGAGGTTACATAAGCCCAGGATTCTAGGCTCCAGGATTTAGCTCTGTGACCAGCACACCAGATGTGTTCAGTAGTGTCCGAAACTATTATTATTTTAGGATTATTCTGTGGCTTCTGTGTTTCCTGTCCTTTCAAATCATGACTCTACCTCTTAGGATTTCATGAGGTTCACATGAAGTCAGATAAACGCACCCTCAAGAAATTATTAAAGGTTCTGAGGTATGAATGAGTATTACTCTCCCCAGTACAAATAATGTTTGGTCGTATGTCACAAATTAAAGCATAGAAACATGGTGACTCCATTTTTCCTTACTATTCCTTTCACATAGTACCCTTGGTGTGCTCTTTGATTTGATTTTGTTTGTATTATTCAGAGTTGTCAGAAAACTTAGTTTATTTACTAGGCAGCATTTTAGCATTTCAAAAGAATAATGATTGCTGTATTTTTTTTGTATTTTTAAGATAAGGAATAAGGACATAGATAAGGGAGAAAAAAACAAAAAAAAATCACATAATATAAAAAGGGGGAAATAATGTGATTTGTCTCAGTACCTGAATGAAATGGACTCTTTCTCTCTCTTTTCCAGTCTGGTTGCAATCCCAGTGTATGTGAAGCATAGTATCAGCTTCCGGGACAGCAGTTCACTTGGACGTTTTGAGATAACAGTGGGACCAAAGCAGACCATGGGGAAGACCATAGAGGGAGTGACCGTGCTCAGCCAGATGCCCAGAGGAGTCCTCAATATGAGCCTTACTCCCTCCCAGGGGACGCATACGTTTGACCCGGTGACAAAGGTAGGGGAAAGCAGGACGTTTTGAATTGCGCACGTAACTGCAGGTACTCTCATGCAGACTTGAGTCCTTGTTTAGAAGGCAACATAAATCAGAGAGGTGACATTTTCCTCTTCGAGATAACTTTTGGTGGCAAAGAGGACTCTATTGGGAAGCACCCCAGAGGCAGCTTCTGGTTCTGTGAACAGAAGACCCTCAGGTTAGAGCTCAGCCACCTCCAGTGAAGGGTTCTGCTGTATTTCATTTGTTCACTGTAAAGACCACTTCTTTTTCAAACTTTCTTCGAAGATGCTGTCTTGGGATGTAGGAAAAATAAATCCTCAAAAGCTACCAAGCTTGAAGGGGACCGTGAGTCTGCAGGCGGGAGCTTCCAAGCCAGATGAAAACCCCACAATTAACCTGCAGTTTAAGATCCAGCAGCTGGCCATTTCTGGTGAGTGACCCACGGCTCCGGTGGCTGTCTGGGAATGGAAGTGGCTTTCTCCCATAAGGCGCGGGTATCGGGAGGCCTTCCTGTGGCTCCCAACTTTTAAGATGTGGTATGTTGCCCGATGTGTTCCTTAAGGAAGTCTTTTCCGGCATGTTTCTGGGGGAAGTTTAGGGTCCTTGCTTTGAAGTTGACCCAAGTGTCTAAGATATAACCGAGAAGGAAATAATACTGGTGGCCATCAGTGTTCACAGGCCGTGTTCAGTCATCTTACCGTCGCTGATTGGAGGTTCCCACAGTTTTCTATATACGAGTGCTCCTGCGTCGTTAGCCGTAATAGGAAAGAACCATTTCCATTCCTTTTTCCCAATTACAGGAGACTTCCATGTTTGTGTTTAGGGTCACTTTGGAGCCACTGGGCCTGTGCAGCCCAGCCTCTCCGGGCTGCACCCTCCTTAGGATAGTAGTGATGGTAGATCATCGTTTACTGGGCGCTTACTAGGTACCGCACACTCTGCAGCTCTTTTCTTGTATTTTACTGCTTAACAACCCCATGAGGTAGAAAGGAGATGGCTTCATGATGTTCCTGTTTTTCTGTACTAAAAGACCTTGTCTAATTTAAGTGATTAGAATTCAGTTAAATTATATGCTTTTGTTTTAAAGCATTTAATAAACTTTAAAGCTATATACAGTATCAATGTTTTGCTCATTGCAATGAGAATACGTAGCATTCATTGATCAATTTATTCTCATTATTTAGTTATAGTTTATTTCATATTCATTAATTTGTAGCTTAAGAAAACATAGAGTGGTCTTATTTTTTCCTTCCTGTCATTCAGTGTGCATGTAATTTTCCACCCTTTCCACCTTAGGAAGAGGACTTGTAATAGGATAGCTTTTGGTTGAAGCAATTTTTTATTGTCAGTATATCTGCTCAGAGTGCAGAATCTGCCAGCTTCACAGAAGTGGTTCATTGTTACAGAAATTTCTGTCATGCAAACTGTTTGAATTGAAATGAATGTAAGCAGTAATGCCAGATACTTATCCTGAATAATGCCCATGTTTTATTTTTCCTTCCTTCCTCCTTTCCAGGCCTCAAAGTGAATCGTCTGGATATGTATGGAGAAAAATATAAACCCTTTAAGGGCATAAAATACATGACCAAAGCTGGAAAATTCCAAGTTCGAACCTGAAGGAAGAGTTTTGTAGAAGGAACAATCATGAACACTTTTTTATTTCTTGTCTAAAAGTAAAAAATATCAGCCTGTCTCTTAGGTCAGTCCCCCCAGGACTCACCGGCTCCCTTTTACCTTAGCCTTGAGTGCCATGGAAGTAATCAAGGGAGAAGAGGGATCCCAGGGAGAGCGGGACAGAACTGAAGCACAGTGGGCACCAGCTCAGCCTGAAGGAGGTGTGTGCGGAAGCCGGCAGCGCGCACCACCGTGTTTCACGACTTGACGAGGCTTCTGTAGAAAAGCGTCAGCATTTGTTGCTTGCTTGGCTTTAATTATCTAAAGCCAGTGAAAGATTTCTTTATTTTTTTTAAGGTAGAAAGATAAACAGGAAGGAAAGGAAAGGGAAGAGATTAGGTGAAAAGTGAATGTTGAACACAGCCCAGCGGAAGGTGGATCTGTGGGGCTGAGGTTGTGCTCCATGGTAAAGCCCTTGCTTTGCAGGTTCTGGGTTCAGTCTGCAGCATGGGTGTGTGTGTGTGTGTGTGTGTGTGTGTGTGTGTCTTGTAATCTATGAAGGAAAAGAGGGGAAATAGTATTAAAGAAGAGTTGTGAGGAAGATGGGCAAAGAAAAGTGATCAACTCACTGTAAGGAGGTTTGGGAAGAGTAGAGTTGAGTTGGTTTTTGTTTTTGTTTTTTTTTGCAGCACTAGGGATCGAACTCATGACCTCACGCTTGCCAGACAGCGCTTACACCACTGAGCTAAATCCCCAACCCTTGTCTTTTTAGAACAGGGTCTCACTATGCCATTCAGGCTGGCCTTGAGCTCACTTTGTAGTTCAGGCTGGTCTCGAACTCACAACCATCCTCCTGTCTCAGCCTCCCAAATGCTGGGATTATAGGTGTGTGCCACCAAGCCCAGCAAGTTAGTTTCTTTCTGATCCCTTTAATATATAAAATTCCTTTACATTCCTAGAAAACGATTGGAACCTTCTTAAACCCAAGTCCACTCTTGCCATGGAAACCCCTGTAGAATCACATTTTCCCTTGAAGACTGCGATGATATTGGACTGACTTTTAGGTTCTGTTGTCTTTAATACTTAGGCTGTCATCACCTATAAAATGACCTATCTTCTTGCCAAAACAGTTGTACTCATATCACTCTACAGAATTCACCAGCCTTTGCTGGTTGCCTGATCCATCTTCTGAATTTCCTAAAGCATAGGAGAGTTTCAGTGCAGCTGTATTTCGTG
>RJWT010008729.1:0-25925 GCA_004365215.1 Cuniculus paca | reverse complement strand
CCACTTCCTAAGTTTCCCCAGAGGGATGTGCTCTGAGCCCACTGTGGATGCTGGCATGGAAATGCACCTGCTATTGGCAGCTGTCCTTCCTGGCTTCACTGCCCCGCTTTCAGGTCCACCTGCCTTTGAGTCCGGGGTCACTGCAGGGAGAACCCAGCTAAGACTGACTGACCGATGGGGTGCCTCCGCACGGCTTCACATGAATGTCCTAAGTATTTCTCTCAGCTGCCCCTGCACAGCTGGGCAGTCAAGGTTGTCTGCATTTTTTGCTTTTCTTTTCTTGCTATTAAACACTCCTTTATGGGACATCCTTCAGCTCAACACCTATGCACATGCTCAGTTACTGCCTCAGGGACCCTTCTTAGACACACAGCCACTGGCCCCAAGGCTTTGACAAGTATTTGTGGCATCTGGATCTTCCCCTTGTCTTGCTCTACAGCCACTTTGCAGCTCACAGTTGGTGCCGAGGAACCAGTCGTGGTCGTGCCTTGGGAATTTGGAGGTCATGGGGAAGGCAGACTGGAGAAAGTACCTGGAGGGGCCCGTGGAGACAGCCAAGAGCCACCTGGCAGTGAGCTCACAGAAGGAGTCTGGACCTGGGTGGTGAGGGCACTTCCCCCCAGGTTCTCATGCCAAACCCTTCTTATCCTGCAAGGCCCAGTTGAGACCCTGCCTGCCTCAACTTCTTCATCCCTTGTGGGTCCCATCTCTAGGCGGTGTGAGACTTAGAACTAATTCCATGCCACATCCTGTGGGGTGTGGTTCTGTCTGTAAGTCAATGTTATACACGAAACAGATTTGCACGTTTGGGGCTTAATAATGCTTGAGGCAGGAGAGTCAGGGAACCTGGATTCGAATCCTGCCCTTTGCTGTGGACCCCTGTGGGGTCCTGAGGAAAGCCCTGAGCTGGGTTGGATGGGAATGAGCACAGAGTGGGTCCCCTCTGCCCTCTTCTCAGCCTCGATGCCAGGAGCCAGCGTTCAGCACAGGGCTGCGGAGACCAGCGTACCTTTCCCCTTCACCTTCCAGGTGTGGGTTTCTGGAGATGAATACACCCTCCATTGCCAGCCCCTCGATCTGTCTAAACACAATTTGACATGCGTTGCTATTAGCTTAGCACCTTATCAAATAATGCGGCCTGATCGAGATAAAAGGTTTTACAACCCTTGCTGCCTTTGTTTCTGCCTGCATTCACCCGCAGAGACAGCTAATAATTACCACCAAAGACAAAGAGAAATCTATACGCTCAGTGCGGAGGCTCCTGTGTGCATGTTAAGCAGCAGCCTGCGGAGGCAGAGCTGGGAGGAGAGGCCCCAAGTGCATCCTGAGCAAGCTGGGTCTGGCCTTCAACCCGTAGGAGATGGTGGTCCATGTGGGCTTGGGGTCTTGGTTCCCCTGGTTGCTGAGGCGACTCTGGAGCTTGGTGCTGTCCAACCCCAGAGATGAAGAGGGGAGTGGGAAGGAGCCCCAAGCTCTGCCCTGGGTGTGTTACAGCCTGTTAGGGAGGCCAGGGTGAGCTGAGGAGACAGTCAGGGAGTGCTGGGGTGCAGGGCGTGGTCCATACCACCGTACCAAGGCTCGGGGCCTCTGTCTTGGCTCTGCTGCTGGATGGCTTTGTGACCTTGGGTAATCTCTTGCCCTCTGGGCACAGCCTCTGTTTCTGGGACTCTGTGGTGGGCTCGTGAACACTTTGGCTCTCTTATGAGCGAACTAGGCTGCTGACAGGCAGCTGCATGCTGTTTTGGGTCTCAGTTTTCTTTCTGGGGAATGAGGGTGTCGGGAGACAGCAATGAGCATCTCAGGCAGGGGATGACTCTGACGGCATCTCTTGGTGTCTGTTCCATGGCCAGGCCTGTGTGGGACTTGAGAGGGGGGAGATGTAGCTCTTGACCTGAGAGCTTTCCCAGGGAGACAGTTTCCTTCCTAGGTCCATCAAACACAGAATAAGGAGGGATAACACAGAATGGGGGATATTTGGGGACTAAATCAGTCCAAGCAGGCTTCCTGGAGGAAGAAGGCAGGTATGCTGTTGGAGCAGGAGCTGTGGTTCCTAAGTGGGGTGTATGCAGGAGCAGGGATGGGGACGTATCAGGAAGGTGGCAGGGGCTGGGAGCCTCTGATGGAACCATCTGTCTCCAGCATCTTCAGACTCTCCAGGACATAAGGGCTCCTGGCAGAGCTCAGGGCTCAGGCCCTGGACTCCCTCTTGTCCCAACCCTGGCCTGCTGTGGGGAAAGGCAGGGCCAATAGTGGGTTACTAAATGTTTAACAGCATGTGAGGACGGAGAAGGGCTGACCTGTAGCATTTGCCAGTTTCCATGGTATAAATCTCCCATCACGGTGCAGTCTAAGATGGCAACATAAGGTCACTGTGTGTGGAGCTGTGAGGAGATGAGCATGCCCACTCTTGTGAATGAGAGAGGGCCACTTCTACTAATCACAGACTGGAGTCCGCTGTGGATCCATGGAGTCAGTTCAGCAGTGCAGTGGACAGCATGACTCCAAAGGCAAGGGACATGGTAGCAAACATGACTCCTTTACCCACTGTGCCTGGCTGGGGCAGACATCACTAATCGACTGCACCTCTGTCAACCCAAGATCGTTCTCATCCAAGCACTCTAGGCAGCCATGATGGATTAGTTATTGTTCATATGTAAAATGCCAACTCTTTTTGGCTACCAATCCAGACAAATCCCTTCCAGGTCCCACAGATGGAGAAACCAAGGCCCGGGTAATGGCAAAGTCTCTAGTGACCATGTGCTCTCTGCTTCCTTCCCTTCTTTTTTTCTTTCACTTGGTTGCACTCAGACATGGAAGCCCTCTCTGGTCTCTGACCTGGCCCTCTCCTTGAGCTTCCACTAGCTTTGTGCCCTCAACCTGGGCCTGGATGACACATATACCTTGGAGATACTACAGGCTGAGTTCCAGGTCATTGCAATAAGGCAAATGTCACCATGAAGCAACTCACACAAACTGCTTGTTTTCTCGGTGCACAGGAAGGTTGTATTTACATCCTACTTAGTCTATTTTGTGTGCAATGGCACAGTGTCTAAAAACAATGCATATCCCTTAATTTAAAAATACTTTATTGCTAAAAGATGTGAACAATCATTTGAGTCATCAGGGAAATGGCACTAACAGACTTGTTCCATGCAAATTGCCACAAGCCTTCAATCTGTAAAGAAAAAAGAAGTAGGGCCTGGTGGCAGATGCCTGTAATCCCAGCACTCGGGAGGCTGAGATAGGAGGACCATTGCAAGTTCGAGACCAGCCTGGGCTACGAAGTGAGCCCAAAGCCAGCCTGAACGGCATAGCGAGACCCTGCCTCAAAAAGACAAGGGCCGGGGATGTAGCTCGGTGGCCTAAGTGCCTGCCTGGAAAAGGAAGGTTTTGATTTCAAAATCCGGTGCAGAAAAAAAAAAAAAAAAAAAAAAAAAAAAAGAAGTGGTGTCAATTGCACTTATGACAAGTGCAAAAGGCACCCTACCTTTGTTCTCACGCCGTCCCCCTACAGGGGACCCCTTGGAGGCAGGGCCATGGCTTCCTTTTCGTCAAGTAGCCTCTGTCACTGCAGATGAGAGACCCAGCATCTCACTCCTGCTCCCTTTTTCTCCTCTTTCCAGAGCTATTACCTCCTGTGTCAGGCCTGGGAGATACAGGCAGGGGCCTGGGCCTGTCATACTTGCACTGCTTCCTGTATGAGAGCAGCTGGGGCTTTTTAGATCCAGGCACTCATCCACATGGACTCTAACTGATGCATGTAGGAGGACAGTTTGTCAAAATGGTATCAGGTACCTATTCCATCACGGGAAGCCTGAAGAGCCAGGTCTCAGCAGGGTGGGGGTGGGGGTGATGGCACCATGGCACCAAGATCACAGCCAGGTTATGCCACAGAGGCTGTCCCGGAAGACCCTGTCAGGCTCAGTACTAGGCAGCTCTGTGGGCCTAGAGGTAGCTCTGCTTTTGTGTGGATCCTTAGCCCAGATTCAAAATTCCAGGCAGCTGCCCCTGACCACCCGGTGCAGATTGCCTGAGACCCCACAGCTGCTGGGGGCCATGTGTTAATGCGCTAGTGGGCAAGAGAAGTTTGGCCCCACTGTGGGTCCCTGGGAGAGTGTGGAAGTCACATCTTGTCCTCACCCGATAGTGATGGTGGTGGCTCTGAGTTCCTCTCACCTCAGGCTGCTAAGCTCCCCAGCCTAGCTGCTTTCCCAGGGCCCACCCCATTGTCATTGGGAGGTCCTTGAATGTGGAGTTATTTGCAAATGGGAGTTGGGGTTCAACTGTCCTAGTGTGGGGCTCACAGACGCACAGATGGCTCTAGGAGGGACTTAGAGATCCCTCAACTGGGCCTCTTCTCTAACTGTGCAGAGCAGGAGGCAGACGCTCCTTCCCCAGTACCCCTGGTCCCCAAGGACTCCTGGAAGGAGTCTGATGGTGTGGTTATGACTCAGATCTTTGCAAAGATGACTGGCTATTCCAATACTTTCCAGACTGCAGCCCTGCCAGGAATGAGCAGGTCCTGCTGTGGAGGTCATGCAACCCTTCGATTGTCAGGGGAGATTTGGGGACAAGGTTCTGTCGTGTTGGGGAGCCTGGGCACCAGCATCAGTGGGGCCACCCTGAGCTGAGGCAGAGGCAGGTAGGAGGCAGGAGGCTGTGGTTCAGCTCCATGGGGGGCGCTCCTTGGTGGTTGAGGTTGGGAGATGGGGTAGGTATGATTCGTCTATCTTTGCTTCTCCCATGGTGTGGAGCCTCTGTACGCTGGATGGTGCCACCTGTCACTCCATCAAGAGCTCATAACAGAGGGGACCCTGCAGACAGGATAGGCCTGGGTGTCCTGATGGGGGAGCAAGTGGCAGGGGGTGACAGGCAGTGTCCTGATTGTCAGGCAGTGTGCATGCTTCTCCAGGCTAAGTATGAGTTCTGGGGCATTGGCTCAGAAGACAGGGCTGTGCTCAGTGTCCCTGTCACAGCGCTGCCCTTCCTAACTGCTGACACAGCTCTGCCTTAGACCCTCCTTTGTCCTTTATCTGGCCTGAGAACGCATCTGCATCCCAATTGGCTCCATGCTGCAGGAACAGTATCTCTGGGTGAAGGATGTCACCCTGTCCCAGCCAACACTGAAGAGGCCTGTGGGTGCCTTCTCTACAGGGACAAGGTGGAGCTGCACTCCTGCCTGTGGGAAGAGAATCGGCATTTATTAAGCACCACTGGTGTACTTTAAATACTCTGCTTGAACCTTTCATATCCATTTTCTCTCATCCTCACAATATCAGGATGATATGATGTCATACTCCCATACTCCCATTTTAAAGACCAGAGAAGGACGTGCCCATGGGTATGCTGCCAGGTACAGGCAGGGCTAGGAACTCTATCTGGGTCTTTCTGTGTTCATGATCCCTTTCTGAGGGACAGAGTGATTAGAACTGAAGGGCAGCACCTTAAAACACTTTTCATAGGGTGTGCCATGGAGACCCTTCGTGAACACTAAGGAGGAATACAGCCTGGGGTACAGTCTGGGAGAGGGGTGCAGATTCCCTCATCTCCCAGTGTGAGTTTTCAGAAGCCAGGGAAGAGCTCCCCTCTCCTAGTGGCTGGCAACCATACTCAGACCTCCTGCACCCTCCCCTGCAGATCTGGAAGTGACGTCAGGAGCTGACATTTGCATCCCTCACTTTATAGAAAGAAAAACTAAGGCTTAGGTAGAGAAATGCCTCAGATTCCTTACGAAGAGTCACCAAGTCCAGGCAGTTATCCCTTTCCTTGAGCAGTCACTGCAAGTCTGAAGACACTGACATGGACGAGCAGGCCTCATTGGCCAGGAAGCTGAAGTCACTGAGAAAATCCTGCAAGTAGACTAGTATTTTGATGGGAAACACTTTGAAGTCTGTGCACATGTTTTTATCTTGTTGGGCCAGTAGAAAACCATGCCTGGCATTCTTCCCTGGGTTGGTGCTTTGAAAGCCAACACAAAGTGGTTTGAAGTTCCTGAACCAGCGATTTCAGAATAGCAAGTCCTAAATGTCTGGACTCCTGACCTGGTGCTCCTTCTGTATCCTCTCTCGAGAAAGCAGCAAACCCACAGGGTGTGAGGCCTCTATGGCTTTGGAGAGAGCTTGGACATAGAGTCATAGAAATTTAGAACCTGAAAACCTCCTCTTCTCCAAGAGTGAGGTCTTGGACAGCCTCCTGTGTGCAAATCCTGTCCAAGACTCTGTCTGCAGAGGCAGCCTCTTCTCTCTCAGCAGAGTCACAGGATAGCAAGGGCTTCCCTCCTCCTTCCCTCCCCTTGCTGATAGCACCGGAAGGCTGGCTGAGCTCCCGGCCACATCTTGTACAGTCACAGGCAGTCACAGCAAGTTGTCTGGGTGGCTTTTTCTTCTCCCTTGCACACTCCAGTCCAGCAGTGAGTCAGGCAGACCAACTTTGAATCTTGACTCTGCCTTTCTTCTTGTGACCTTGGGCATGACACTTTGCTTTCTTGAGGCTTAATTTCTTCATTTGCCAATGAAGGTGATCTTCATGGATTGCTGTGATGATTAAGTGAAAAAAGGGGTGGACAGTGCTTAGTCTGGTGGCTGACACATTGCAGAATTAATTTTTAAAATTTTGGTACTAGAATCAAACTAATGACCTTGTGTTTGCCAAGCAGGTGCTTATGCTGTGGAACTATATCCCTGGCTTGGTGCAGAACTCAAACCATGCTAGGTAGCACTCTTACAACCTCCTAATTTGTAAGCTGGAGCCTGCCTTGCAGAGTTGGCTTGAGGATGAAAGGAGGTGGTTTGTATAAGGGCTGAGCACAGATTTGGGCTCAAAATAAGGTTGGCTTAATAGGGACAGCTGCATTTTGTCACTTACATTGACATCATGTGGGAGATCCTGCCTATGGAGTGTGTGAGACATGAGTTCCTGGGTACCACTTTCCGGCTGCCCAGCTGAGACTTACACAGGTACCTTTATCTTATTTATTTATTTACTTTCTATTTATTTAGGCAGATTTCAGTGAAGAATGTCAATTAAGATATTCCTACCTGTATGAAACAGAAGAACTAAGTCAAAATGGATAAATGAATAGGTGGTTTCTTCATGCACATGACAAGAAAAGTAGAAACTAAGAGTTCAGAACCCAAAGGTCAGACTACCTGAGGTAGAACAGTTGCTAGCTGGATGATCTTGGGCTGGTTACTTTAACACACCTCAGTTTTCATATATGCCAGTGGGGCTATGAATAACTCCCTTACTGGGCTCTTGTGATGAGGTGGTGCTTAGTACATGGTAAATGCCATGTTAGTGTGGACTGTTACATGTTCCAGAGCTTTGATAGTTTTAGGCTTATTAGTTTACGGGTTTAGTGATGTATGCAAAGCATCGTATTTGTCCTATTGTCTGTTCTGCCTTTGTCCATGTGTGGACTGCATCCCCAGGCTCGTATCCTCATGATACATGATGGCTGCTGCTGTACCAACCATCATTTCTTATACAGCACTGTTCAAAGCCAGAAGAGAGAATTTCTCTTTCTTTAGGAGACAGGAAAATTTCCTCTTTTTTTCTTTTTTCTTTCTTTCTTTCTTTCTTTCTTTCTTTCTTTCTTTCTTTCTTTTTTGTAGTGGCAGTTGAACTCAGGCCCTCATGCATGCTAAACACATACACTTTACTACTGAAGGAAGATTTACTTAAATAACATTCTTGTAATGTCATTGACTAGAAATGGCTCAGATACTTTAGCTACCTGGGAGAGAGTAGAATGGAACTGATGCAACTGACTGAGCCCAGTCCAGCATCTTCCTCCTGAAACCACTCATGCTTGGACCATCCAAGGGTCCATCATGAGAAAGAAGGGAAACAGAACCAGGAACTGACCTGTCTGTCTCTCAGTAACTGATTGGGGTCCCAGCCACTTTGTGAAGGATCTGCCATTGTATTAGGGTGGAGTTTGCAGGTACTGATAGTTTTTTGGCTGGTCCTGCAAGCTCCCTGAGATGGTGCTGGCTGCCATCCAGGAACGAGGTGGCCCTGGGGGAGCCTGGAGGACAGCCACCCAAGAGCTGGGCTCAGACCTTGTCTATACAGTAATGGCAACTTCCTTTTGTTGGATAGAAACTTCCATTTACACATTTTCTCTTTTCCTTTCCCCTGTTCTATGAGGCAGGCTCTATTTTTATCTTTCTTTGCACATAGGAAAGCTGAGACAGAGACAGAGAAAGCACTATAGTGTGCATTGGCAGATGTTATCAGTGTCTTGACTTCTATCTACCCTTTGGTCCTTTTCAGAGGTCATCTATGGTACTGAGGATATTGCTGAACATGTCCATAGCTCCCAGCAACAAGCTGCCATATGAGGGTGGCCCAGAAGTGCTGAAAAGTTAGTGCTCACAGTGCTAATCCTCCAGACACAAGAGATGGGGGTCAGTGGGGACTGCTCCCCCCAGCTTTGCTACCCCTCAGGAGTCAATTCCTAGCTGTGTCCTAGTCTCAAGGTGTGCATGGCAGGAACCTGTTTACAGAAGCACACTTGTGTCTGTTCTCTCTTCCTTGTGCTTGTTTTCCCCAACCCTCATTCGGACTTCCTGGTATTGTTCCCAGATCCTGAGCTCCATAGCTGCTTTTGGTGTGACCCAAACTAAGTCCCTCATCCAAGGTCACAGGACTGACAGATGGTGCTGAGACACACACCAGGTGGGCCAGCCTTGAGCTGGAGCTCATGATTGCTGTCACTGGGAGAATCAAGAGGAAAACAGGAGCCCCCACCCTCCAACCTCAACCGCACCTGTCTTCAGCCTGACCAGTGCCCTGGGTGGCTGCCATCCGCCTGTGCAGTTACCAAGTCTGATGTTCCTATGGGTGATGGCTTGCTGGGCTCTGACACCAGTAGCAGTGGCTCATAAACTGCCTGATGGGCTGGAACCAGTGACCCGAGAACTGAGTGGAGCAGCAATCTGGCCTACCCCAGCCGGCTTCAAAGGAGCGATTATGGACCATCCAGGAAATAATACATTTCGTGGAAAAGACCGTAATTATGGAGTATTGAGTAAATAATATGTGCTTTTTAAAAGTCTGCAATTATGTATTTATCCTATCTGTAATTAGGGGATTTTTAAAGGGTGCATTATAGGTAATTTAAAAATAAAATAATGATACTACTCAAAACAAACATCCCCAAACAAAGGCAATTTAGGCCACCCCAAACTCAGCTCAGGGATGTTTTCAGGGGGGAGCTTTATGCTGGGCTTTCAGGAAACCACACGTCCCATGTGTGACCTCAATGGGCAAGGTCAGATGACCCAAACTTGGCCTGATATCTAGAAGTTCATCAAAGCTAAAATCCTTTCCTGCATTGGCCTTTTCCTTGGCAGTCTCATTCCTCAGAGTTTTCTTTCTCTCAGGACACAACCAGTAAATGACTACTGTGTGCTGGCACTTCGCCTCATCTTTATTCTTCTAGAAACTTCTGACATGATAGCCGTGAGTCATGTGTGTGGCACTTCGAATTTAATGAGTGAAAATTTACAGAATTTGGACATTCAGTTCCTCCGTTTCATGGGCTACATTTCAGGCCTTCTGTAATCACTTGCTTCTGGAGATGTTGTGTTGGGACCTTATCATTCCAGATTCAGGAAGATACTGGAAGATACCGGAAGCTTCATCATTCCAGAAGCTTCTGTTGGAAGCATTGCTTCAGAATCCACTGTTTAGGCAGGTAGTAGAATCCTACTTTATAATCCACTGCTTAGGCACATAGTAGATGGCTCTTATGGTATAGACCTTGTTTTGAACAAGTGTCCTGAAAGGAAGCTTGCTCTCTTTTCTAGAAGTTTTTCATCAATGGTTTGCTTGGTGAACTTCCCCTCTGTCCATGACACCAATGTTACTGTGCTCTCTCTTTCTTTCATACTTATCATTTTTATCTCCCCTTCCCCTAACAAGCTGGGGTGCTGTCTCATCTTAATGATACCCCCGCCCCAGACCAGGATCAAGAATAGCTTGGATGTAGAATGTTCCCCCAAATATTTATGCATTAAAGGGTTAGTCCCCAAGGTGGGGCTACTGGGAGAGCATAGCATCTTTCAGAGGTGGGGCCTAGTAGGAGGTCAGTAGATCACTGGGCTGTGACTTCAAAGAGGATTGTAGGACCTCTGTCCTTTTGTTTCCTTGTTGCTTCCTGGCTGATGAGGTGAGCAGTTTTGCTTTGCAATAGCTGTGTTTTTACATTACAAGACCTAATGTACATGAGAGATGTTTACTTTTTTTTTTTTTCTGTTGAAGGTCTCACTGTGTAGTCCAGACTGGCCTTGAGCTCACTATGTAGCCCAGGCTGGCCTCAAACTTGCAGTGATCCTCCTACTTCAGCCTCTTGAGTGCTGGGATTGTAGGCATGTGCCACCACATCAGCCAATGTTTACTCTTTTGAAAGAGTCACTCTAATGAAACTGGCAAGGTCTTTGAGAGAAAGGACTGGCATGCCCATGGCCAGGCACAACATGGCAGGTCACAGGCCATTGCTGTCAATGAAATCACACTCTTGGTGATTTTGGTGACCTCTCTTTCCAGATTTGTGAGATGTGACAATAGTGGTTCCTATCTAGAAGGACTGTGGCTGCTATGATCCAGCAGTGGCTGAGGAGATAGCCCTCTGCCCAGTACCTAGCACATGGTAGGTACTCAAAATTTGGTATAAATAGCAGCATGGTGATGCCCTGTGACACGTGCCATCAGTGTGGCCATGATGGAGGTGGGCGGTGGGAAGGCATGGAGGATGTGGCACTTCCCCTTTAGCTGGTAGGGTGTGCAGGGTGGGGGCCTGTGGTTTACAGTAGAGCTGGGAGCTTGCACCTCCTCACTGTGCCTTCTCTGAGTCCAGGTGGGAGGTCAGTCTTGCCTGAATGGTGGTGTGATGGTTGGAAGGATCTTATCAGATCCTATAAGAATTCTGAGATTGGTTATCATTGCCAAGTGTCCTGGAAAGCATCCTGTGCCACAATCAACATGGCTGTTTCCATCTCCATGCTGCTAAGAAGGGTTAAGGATCCTCTTGTGTCCACTGTCACTGAAGTGTGCTTACACAAGCATTGTGGAGCCTCTAGGAGCCCTGTGAAGCTGCCATTGGCATTGAGAGAGGGAGGAGAAAGGGTCCTGAAGGCCTGGGTGTTTCCTTGTTGTGTTTGCTTGCTTCTAGCAAGACAGAATGTGGCCTACAGGATGTGCCCAGGTGGACCCTGTATTAGTCAGTTTTCCTATCAATGGGACAAAATACCTGACAACACCTGCAGCTAAAAGAGGAGAGGCTTATTTTAGTATATGGTAGTGGAGGGTTCAGTCCATAGTCACCTGCCTCCCAGTCAGGAGCATCATGGCAGAAAAGCATGGCAGAGCAAAGTTGCTTACTTCATGACAGCCAGGAAGCAGAGCACAGGAGAAGAACACCATCATCCTTTTTTCATTTTCCTGTACTGATGAATGCACACTGGCCACACCCATGTGGCCAAATCCTTCCACCTGAGCCAAGCATTCAAGGTCCCCTGATATGCAGGGTCTAGACTCTTGCCAGAGTCTGCTCTGTTCCTACCAGCTTCTGCCCCAAAGTCACTGCTTTGGAGGCCTGGGAACCTTGAGCCTCTCTATTTAGGAAGATCCTCCCTATGTTTCCTCCTTAGGACTGGTGCCACCTTCAGTTGGGGTCCTGACTAACTCATCTCCCTTTGAGCTCCTCATCATGGCTGGACACAGAGCACCAGATTATCAGCTATGTGTTATTTCCATTTGTGTTCCTCTCTTCCAGGGAAATAGTATAATAGTGTAGTTAAGAATACAACCTTCAGAGTCACCATATGGGTTCAAATCTCTTACTGACTGTGTATCCTTAAGGCAAACTCTGTGCCATCCTCATCTGTAACCAGGCGTCATTACACCCATCTCAAGGGTGCTGACTGAATGAGAAGGTGCAGGTGAATCATGCAATACAGTACCTGGCACAAAGTAGGAAGTTGGTGTGTGTTAACTGTTAGTATTGTCTGATTTCTATCACAATGTGCTAGTCAGCTTTCCAGCATTGTCACCAACATACTTGATATCAATAACTTAGAGGAGGAAAGTTTTATTTTGACTCATGGTTTTAGAGATCAGTCCATGGTTGGCTGGCTCCACTGCTTTCAGGCCTGTGGTGAGGCAGGAACATCATGGTGGGAGGGTGTGGTGGATGATGGTTGCTCACTTCATGGCGGCCAGGAAGAATACAGGGTGAGAAAGCCAGAGCAGAAGGGGCTGGGGACAAGATGGCATGCCTGGTGACCTACTTCCCTCCAATTGGGCCCACCTCCTAATGGTGCATTAAGTTATGAATTCACCAATGGGTTGGTTCATTGATGAAGTCAGTGATCTTATGCTCTAATTGCCTCTCTAGGCCCCACCATGGAACACTGCTACATTAAGTCTCAATACTAGTCTTTAGGGGATGCTTCATATTTGAGCCATAACACACAGAAAGGAACAGTCTGGCCATCATCCTGTCCATCCTCACAGGAGACAGGCTGCCTGGTGAGAGTGATGGGATGGTGGTTGAGAGTTTATTTTTGGAATATAGGGAAGGTTGGATCTTTCCGTTCTATTCCTCCCAGGCTCCCCTCCTCCCCATTCAGCCCAACTCCTTACCTACTGCCTCTCCCCCAGAGGGATTTCCAGACTCCCAGAACCCTGATCAACATAAACCTTGGGCCCTTCAGGCAAGTGTCACCCACAGGGGTGGTGGGCTTACAAGGTAAGGACGTATAAGATGTGACAGGCCCGAAATTAGCAATGCAATTCCTCTGTCATTTTTATCATTGGCCCCTGCAGGGAGGAGCTGATTAAATGGATATTCAACTCTTTGCATTAATGTGCATCCAGCTTCAATTTGCATTTCATTAGCTGCACAAAAAGCATAATTTTATTATTTGCCGTTGGAAAGCAGATCTCTGCTAACAAGCAGTTACATGCTGTTGCTGAAATATGGTGTGACTGACTTGCTCCGCTGTTTGACTTGCTCTACCATCCTCTTACCCTCTGCAGACGTCTGGTTATCTGTGGAGAGGTGGCATGCAGAGTCATAACCTGGTCTGTCAGAGGGCTCCCTTTGTCCAATATACTGAGATTCACTGCTACTACCTTTTGGGAGAGTCACTGTCATCATCAAAACGATAGTATCATCACTGCTAAAGCACCATTTCCAGCATCATACCCCCTTTCCACCACACAAACAGTACCACTGTCACCATAGTTATCATCTTCATTGCCACCTCTATTACTATGTCCAACTCCAGTTGCCACCACCACATCTTCTCCACTTCTGCCAGGTCGATATTGCCATGGCCACAACTGTTATTGCCATGACCATCATCGCTTCCATTACCACTATCCTCATCATCTCTGCAATCTTTCTACTCCTATCACCACCAGTTTCATCTTCTCAATTATCATTACCTCCATTATTTACTTATATTGACACTACAATGGCTAAAACCATTATAATCACCATTATGGTGTCACCTCCATTACTACTGACACTATCACCACCATTATCCAATCATCCACCACCATCATGACCATTGTTATCACCATTTCCATCACCACTGCCATAGTAACCACCATCGTCATCACCTCCACCTTGCTAATCCACTGTTACCTTACCACTACCCTCATGACTTCATGACTTCTATTACCATCAGCGCCATCACTTTCTCTACCGCTGCCAACTCCACTAAGTCAATAGCAACACCATCTCCATCACCGTCGCCCCACTACTTTCACACCACCACCTCTCAGTACTTACAGCCCACAACCAACATCATCACTGACTCTGTCAACAGCATCAAAATTCTCAGTTATCATCATTCATACTGCTCCTAATATCCCCATCTCCACCACCAATGCCACTATCCTTGTTTTGTCCACCTCAGTTGACCGTCACCACATCAACACTGTAGATTGTATATTTTGTTTTAAAATCTGAAATCACTAGCACTGGAAGCTTCCCTTGCTGTCAGAGTCCATAGATTTGAGGACCCTGTCTGAGGTTGATGGAAGAAGTAGGGTAGATGGAGGGACCCTTAAGGATGATGGGACCAGGTCCTCAATGACAGGGCATCTGGAGGGTGGAGCAGAGGGCTAGGGGTTGTAAGACTGCTATAGCGAGAGTGTGCCTTGGAAAGCAGATAGAATTGAGCTCATATTCACTATGAGGCCTGGCATAGGTTCCTTTTCTGAGTTTTAGTTTCTCATCTGTCAAGTGGGACTCATACAACCCTTTTGTTGAATTGAATGCTATTGATACTACCATTATTAATGGACAAATTGTAACCCCTTCATTGAGTTGAACATTAATTAAATGACAACATGTGAATTGAGGATCTGTGTAGTGGACACATCAGTTCTCTGCCTGGATCTCCTTTATAAGCTCTGTGTGTCCACCCAGCTGCTGCCTCTGTCCTCACAGCCTGCAGGAGAGGTCTCTTCCAAGGACCACTTCCAGACCCTGGCAGCAGCAGCACTCAGAGTGGTCAACAAGTACAGGAAGCAATGGCAAGACAGCCCAGGTCCTTTGATTCCAGGCAGGGCAGGCTCAGTGACATAATCTCACTCTAGGGCTGCCCACAGGATTGAGGTGTGGTTGGATGTCACCCAAATCTTATCATTGTGCTGGTTGACTTCTTCCACTCACTTACTGGGCTTATCAGAGAGCGACTTCCTACACATCACTTAACAATGAATCTTCATGTTGGGGTCTGCATGTGACTTGGCATACAGCAGGATTTCAATATGTGGTGGTCCCTTCCTCTTTGTGTCACATTTGCATTAGCTACTAGAGGGCCTCACACACACTGCTCACTGGAGGTAGGGGCTAAGCCTGGCAGTTTCTCAGAGTGGAAATTATTGCCCCGTTTTGCGAGTGTAAAAGTTAGACCCACGTGCAAGATCATGGAGCTGGTAACTGGAAAAAGTGGTCTGTGAATTGTGTGTCCCAAGGCGAAGCCCAGCCCTCCTCCAGCTCTACCAGCCTGCAGAGTCCTTGGAGCGCAGGCCAGCGTCTCGGTGCGAGCTGAGACTCTAAAGCTCTCTTTGCCTCACCCGGAATTTTCTCTTCCCGTCCACCACCTGAAGCACCTTCTTCCTGTGCCATCCCTTGGAGCACTGTCTTCTTGTTCTATCACCCAGAGACCCCTCTTCTACTCTATCACCTGAAATACCACCTTGCCACTCCGTCACCTGCGACACCTTCTTCCTGCTCCATTACCCAGAGGACCATCCTCCCACTATCACTGGAGCCGCAAGAGAGTCACCAAGCACAGTGGGAAGGGACAAGCCAGCTGATTTAAAAGGAAGACTAAGCATCAAAAGAAATCCTACTGTCTTGGTCATAAGTTGTGTGGATTTGGCATATGCTTAGTCTCTCTGAGTCCTGGTTTCCTCATTTTGTCCTCCCAGTCACTTGGCAAAGCAAGGGCTGTTATCACCCAAATTGCCAATGTCTGAATCTGGTAATAGATGCTGTGGGGGAAGGGAGACAGAGCAGGCCGGAGAACAGCGTTCCCATTTCCACTTGCCAGTTCAAGAATCTTCAAGTTGCATTTCCGACAAGGTACCTTTGACTGTGGCTGGATCACTTTTCCATGCCAAAGATCTCAGCCTTCTGCAAAGAGTCCCGTTCAAGCCCAGGCTCATCCCTCAGAGCCTGCTGGACTTCCTGTCATTTCTGCTCCTTGGGTCTGATTAAGTTCAGGGTGTTTTGAGAACGGCCATGCTCTTCACAGATTTGAAGATCCCTGTGCTTCAAGTCTGCTTTTCCCCAGTCCTGCCCAACAGAAGAGCAAAGGGCCCTTGCCTGTCCCTGCTACCTAGGTTGCTCTCTCGATCTGTGCTCACAAACCTGCAGTTATGGTTTAGATAAAACATGTTCCCCCAAATGTTCATGTATTCAGAGGTGGGGTTCATAGAGGATAATTGGATTATGGGGTGCTATACTCATCAGAGGATCAATCCATTGATGAGTTCTCACCCTACTGTGCTGTTAGGAGGTGGGTGTTGTTTGGAGGTCCATAGGTCAGGGGAGGTGACCGGGAAAGGTGTCTTCTTGTCCTTGGCCCTTTCCCCGTCTCTGCTTGCTGGCAGCCGTGGGGTGAGCAGCTGCCCTCATTTATTCTCTTCCACCATGCTCTTTCTGCCATAGAATCAGCCAACCATGGATTGGACTCTCTGAAGTCATAAGCCCAAATAAACTTTCCCTCTTTTACAATATGTATACTGGGCATTTTATCCTACCCACAAAAAACTAACATCTTCTCTCAAGAAACTGTAGTATATAGGAATTATCTCTCACGTGCTTGGATTCTCCATGAGATATACTCATTTTAGTGACCTCATCTTAGTCCTCTTTAATCCCCTTCCACTCAGCCCAGTGTCTGACCCAGGGTCTGACCCATGCAGCTCAGGGTCCCCAAGAGTAACACAGTAAGGTGGCCTTTGGAGTCAGGAAGACTTAAATTCAGATCCAAGCTCCCTGTTATCTGTAGGGTCTTAGGCTTCTTTGTTTCTTTGAGTCTCAGTTGCCTCATCTGTGAAATGGATCTAATAGCATCTCTCCCACCTCCTGAGGTTGTCATGAAAATCAACTGACGTCACAAATAGGGAATGTTAACTCGTACAGGGGCCTGTAGTGAGTGTGACACTTGGAACTGAGGTAACCAGCACCTGTTCCCTGCTGGACATGGGTGAGCTGACTCAGGCATCTGGGCATCTGGTCACGAGCTTTTGGGGAGAGATCTGAGCATCCTAAAGTGTTCTGAACCTTTTGCCACCTTGTCCTGCCTGTGCCTGGTGCCTGCACATGGCTGTCTCTTACAGCATGAGGCTGCACATGCAGGCAGAATGGAGCAAGCCCGAGCGGGCACCAGCTGGAGTGCTGTGGTTGGACTGGATACCCATGTCCAGACTTCAAGGAGAGAGAGCCCAGCAGTCAGCCAAGCCCACTGTGGAGGTTCCTAAATTGGCACCCCATGGAGGCAGCTGTCTGATTCTACAAAGGCAGTATGTCTGATTTTCGAAGGAACAGAATTTAAAATGTGCAAGACAAAAAAAGTGAGATTTAGGTGATCTGATAGGCTCTCCAGGCTGGGGTAGCCTTTATACACATCCGCTCCCAAGGCTGTGTTGGTGAGATTTGGAATTTATTGTTTAACTGAAGTGCTAATTACCAGCTTTCTCTCCCTTTGTCTTGTAGTCCTCTTTTCAAATTTATTTTGTCTCCCCACTCCCACTGGCACTTAAGTCTCTCCAGCTCCTGAAAAGGAAGTTGCTGCTTGGGCTCCACGGGGGGGAAGACTCCTGGGTTTGGCTGTTCTCTCTGGGCACTTTGAGGTAGCAGAATGGCTGGAGGACTCTAATGTATATACAATCATATATGTGCTGTTTTCATTTTGTCAGAGTTATATATGCTTATAGTTTAACGAGGAGAAGAATTCCATGAGATGTACTTTTTCTTTCCTGCACGACTTTTTGTTTCCCTAGAGCCAATAACTATCTCGTTCTTTTGCACTTGCATTGCCTGCTTTTGCTTGTTTGTTTGTTTTGTTTTTTTTCCCCTGAGACAGGCTCTCAGTATGTAATCCAGGCTGGCCTCAGCACTTGTGATTCTCTTGCCTTAGCCTCCTGAGTGCTGAAATTAAAGGTAGGGGCTACCACACTCAGTTTCTTTACTTGCCTATTTATGTACTGATCACTCTAAGGTCCACTGCTTGCTACGCCTCCTCTATCAGCTTTGCTGTCATGAAGAGTCTCCTAGAGCCTCTTTTGACTTCAGTTTACAACTTTGTCTTGGTGGGGCACACCCTGCAGTAACTTTTCAGAACAAATGTCTGGGAAGCTTATTGGAAGATCATATTTGATTATTTGGTTGGATATAGAATCCAGGGTTGAGTTCTTTTCCTTTTAAAAATGTGAAGACCTTCACCAATACCTTTTATTTCTCAGTGATATGAAGAAGTGAATGCCATTCTGCTTCCTCAGTTTACATACATGTATATATATATTTTTTAAAAAATATACAAATATATATTTGTAAATATATATATTTACAAATACATATATATTTACAAATACATATATTTATGAATATATGTTTACAAATATATATATGTATACACACAAATATGTATATTTTATTGAGAAGTTTGTGGCTTTTGTTGTCAGACGACTGAAAGTTAGCCTCGCTGTTCTGTGGTGAAGATCTATATTTATGCATTATATGGAACACACGATAGAACTTTTAATCTAGAAACTCATGTCCTTCAGTTTGGGGAAATTTTCCTAAATTATTTCTTGGATGATTTTCTTTCCTCTATTTCTTCGGTTCTATCTTCTGAGAACTTCAATAATTCATATATTAGATTTCCTAGATTGATTTTCTAACTTTATCTTTTGAAAATCCTTTTCCATTGGTATTTTTTATTTCCATTTTTTTTTCCGGCACCGGGGATTGAACTCACAACCTTGTGCTTGCCGGGCAGGTGCTTAGACCGCTGAGCTAGAGCCCCAGCCCTGTTTTTGAGACAGGGTCTCACTATGCCGTTCAGGCTGGCCTTGAGCTCACTTTGTAGCCCATGCTGGTCTCGAACTCACAATGATCCGCCTGTCTCAGCCTCCCGAGTGCTGGGATTACAGGTGTGAGCCACCACGCCCGGCTTTGATTTCCATTTTTTTAGTTCATGTTTGTCTTCCAAATCTTTCATTGAGTTTTACTACTTTCTCCTCTTCTCATTTTATTTCCAGATCATTTTCTGTACAACCGCATTCTGCGAAAGCACGGAGTCAACAGACTAAAGCCTTCCGTTGCTTTCCTTTGCCTGCAGAAGGAGTGCTTTGCTTTTAGTACCCAGGATCATCCCATTAAGCCTCTTCATGTGACCAAGGCTGCAACTGCTCCAGTCAATTCACCATACTGGATACACAAACACACATACGTATTTGCTCAGACTGATACTTCTTTCTATAGTCCCTTCACTCTGGCTGCTTTCACAATTGACTTTGGCCCTGCCTCCCATTGAATTGTGAAATCCCGGAGGGCATCAGCCACCTGTACTTTCAGCACCTGCAAAGGCTTCAGCCCATGGCAAGTAGGTGTTTAATCAGCACTCATGATGGTTGATGAACGCGTTGTGTGTGTTGAGTGCACTCATGTGTAAACCTCTGGACTACTAGTCTGGCAGGTCCAGGCATGGGTCCAACATGATCACTGTACTCAAATGGTAACACACACACACACACACACCATGTCCATACACAGCTGACAGTAATCAGAGCATTTTGAGAGAGATGTAGCATGCAAGGAGAATTAAAAATAAAACTTCCAGCCAATGTACAGTGGTGAAAACCTGTAATCCCAGCTGCTCAGGAAGCTGAGGTAGGAGGTATTGAAAGTTCAAGGTCGGCTTGAGCAATGTAGTGAGACACCGTTTCAAAACAAAATAATATTAGTAATAATAAGGATGATGATGGTAAAAGGTAAGGAATGTTGCTGTGTGATAGAGCACTTGCCTAGCATGAGTTCTAGCCCTGCAAAGCAAAGCAAAGCAAAGCAAAGCAAAGCAAAGCAAAGCAAAGCAAAGCAAAGCAAACCAAACCAAACCAAACCAAACCAAACCAAACCATGCAAAAACCAACCAACCAAAAGCCCTTCCCATGCCTTCTGGTGAAACCACACACCAATGCCTTTGTCTGGGATATGGAGAATTCATCTCCCTTTGGTCATCTCTCCAAGCTCCTGTGCCCTCCCCCCTCTTTCCAACACTGAACATAAGTTTCCAAAATGCCACTGTCTGTGAACAGGAGCAAATGGGGAAGAGCTGACATCTCTGAGTTCAGGCTAACCTCAAGCCTGGGTAGGGTCTGTGCTCAGTCTGAAGGGGGCCTGACCTAGCAGTATCTGTGTCCTGTGTGCCAGACTCTGTGCAGTGCTGCAGGTCTGTGAGCTCACTTACACCTCTTAACAGATTTGCAGGGGGGTGTTGGCATCATTTTAAGCTCAGAGAGCTAGAGAGCAAAACTCAAGGAAGGTCCCAAAAGGTAGAGGAAACCAGAACTAGATCTAGACCTAGGTCGAGGTCTGGTGATTCTGTTTCCACCCAGAATGGAGGAAAAACCCAGAATGAAAGGGATCCTAATGTTCTCATGTGAAGGCAGCTCAGGAGAATGAGGCAGAAAGGTGGGCTGCAGGGGTCCCAGGGCTTTTGTCTCTGGACCAAGGCCAGATAGAGATATGACCTGGGAAATGACAGTGTCTTTCCATGCACAGCTTCTGTGCCATGCTGGGGTGGTGGCATGGTGAGGAGCTGGGACGTGGCCTCTGTTTGTGGCTGACATCCTCAGGCAGGTGGCAAGGCAATGTGAAGTTTTGCTCAGGGAGCTGGAAAGAGGAAAGGGCCCCAGGCTGCCCAGCGATGCCCTTGCTTCCTTTGTCGCAGAGGAGGCTGAGCTGCCTGAAGCCACATGGTGAGTGGGGACCAGGAGTGGGCCATGACTCAGTTCTTCTCTGGTCCACACTGGACTCCTCCCATGGTGGGACTCTACCAAGAATCCAGCTCAAAGAGATGAAGGAGCAGCAGAAAATGAGTTGGGAGGGAAAACAATGGCCTTATCCAGAAAAGTCAAAGATGCTCACACCCTGTGACCGGTAAGTCCAATCCTCTGAGTGGTAGCTGACTATGTGCTCCAGGGGACATGGACAACTGTCTATGCAGCATTTCTTGTGGGAGGAGAACAGAAAGACGCACCCTAAATGTCCATCCCAGCAGAATGGATGAGAAGACTGTGTCACACTGTGGAGGGCGAGGGAACCACAGCTGTATAGAGATGCAGCTCAGAAATGTAATGGCCAGTGACAAAATCAAGTCTTAGAAGAATACGCAGTGTGATTTTGCTTCTGGAAACTTTAAAAGACATGCAAACCTACTGTTTAGGCCCACGATAGTGATCAAGTTCAATGGTCAAATTCATACAAATACGTACAGTGAAATGGTAAACAAGAACCAAGGAATGAGAAGAACACAGTTCAGGATGGTGGATTGTGATAGTTAATTGTGGTGTCAGCTTGAATAAGAAACCCCTAGCATGGTAGTTTAGAACAGTTCTGGGTGTGGATGATGGATTTACTGAAGAGGGAAGATCCACCCTGGGTCTGCATCAACCAATAGGCTTGCAGCCTGGATGGAAGAAAAAGGGAAAGAAGGAAGTCTGCCCCTTTGGGTCCTTTAAAGAACTTTTCAGTCTTTGCCATTGCCTTTGGACATTTGCTCAAGGTTCCAGTGTAGACTTAGCCTTCCAATGCAGACTCCTGGACTTTCCAGTACAGACTTGCATAGGTTTCTGTAGTAAGGTTCAGGTCTTGCCCTTCTGCCTCTTTAGTGTACAGATGGCCCTTTTGCTTTTTTCCATCCTTGTCACTGCAGGCTGCCATTATAAGCCCGCTTTGTAAGTCCTTCATATATATTTAAATCTGTTCCTCTAGTGAGTTCTAATTGATACAGTGGTGCTCGTGGTTACTGTTATGGAGGAGGAAAGGAGCTGGGGTTGGGAATCCCACAAGGTCCCAAATAGCGGCCAAGTTTAATACACTCAGCTGGGTGATGGATGTCTGGATGGGCAACCAGTGTTCTTATTTTAACCTTATGAACATTTTAGAATTGTTATTTTGGCTCCTAGTAAATACATGACAGGCATAAAGGGGATAGTATTATAAAATACAGATGAATAAAAAAATGTAAAGCACTTAGGATCTCACCTCTAGAAGAGAAGTGAGACCACCTTTGGGTGTAGGTCGCTCTGGGCTGTCATAGAGTATTTTGTTTGTTCATGTGTTTGTTGCTTTGCATTGATCTCTATCTGGATGTTGGTCTGGGCTGACAGAACCTGGATTGGATGGTTTTTCCTGGGAGAGACCGGCTCATTCTCCATCTCCATGCCCAGCAGTGGCCTAAATAAGCGTTTGTCCTTTTTTGTGGTCGAAGTGGAAGGAAAAGGTGGTAGAGATTTTTTTTCTGGGGCACATGGGTGGAGAAGAGGGGCGATCCTTGTGTGGTGCGAATAATTGGATTTTGACCTGGTTGGAGAGGAAATGGGGCAGACTGATAGGATACAGATACTGAAAGACCCTGATGGGACCCTGCAATCAAGGAGGCCCACTGTGGGGTCTGGCTCTAGCACAAGGTCAGTGTAGTGCTGGTGCCAAGTTGCAATGTGGAGTGGGGGACAGGAAACAGCCCCCAAAGGAGGCAGCGCTCACCTAGCCCAAGGGTGGCTCCATTGTACAATACCTTCTTGAATGGTACACAGTCCCCAAAAAGAGGGAGTCAGGCTTCCGCCTGAGAATGCGAGGCATCCCTTCTATCTTCCAGCAATGCCTGGAGGGGGATTTTGGAGGGAAGTGATAACATTTCACAGTTAGGCAGATGGAAGCTTAGAGTTAATCAGGATTTGAATATTAATGTTAATCTAAGTATATTTATATGCACAGCTGTCATTAAATAATATTTGACTAAATAATATTTAATGGTTGCCATAGTATTCTGTTCATTGGGTGTATTAGGGTTAATTTATCTGATGTCTTATTGTTGGGAAATTAAGTTGTTTTTCTTTACAAGCAACTCTGTAACAAATATATTTGAACATTCACGACTATTTCCTAAGGAGACATTCCTGGAGATAGACTTACTAGGGCAATGGGTTTGCAAAATTTTAAGACGTGTGATGTGAATTATTGAACTGTCACCAAGAATTAATATGAAAATTTATGCTCCTGCTAGCAATAAATAAAAGTACCTGTCTTTGCGTACTCTGGCTAAGATGAGGTAGTATTATTTAAAGATGTATTTTGCAACTAAAACGGTCAAAAATGGTGACATTTCCTTTCCACTCTCATTTCTTTGGTTTTGCAAGAAGGTAAACTTTATTGTATGTTAATTGGACACTAATTCTTTGGGACGTTACCAGTTGATATCTTTGGCCATTCTTTTTTCTATCCGGTTACTCATATTTTTCTGATGTAATTTGAAGTGTTCTTTATAGACTGAGGATGAAAACTCCTTTTCATCATGTGTTTGAGTTTTTCAGTTTGTCTTTTACATTTTGATGTAGTTTTTGTTTTTACTTTTATTATGAAATGATCTTAAGTTTATAAAACTTTTTTTCCCACAGACCCACTCAAGAGTAAGTTGCTGACCTGATGACCGATTATCCGTGGTTACTGTGGAGTGTATTTCCTCAAGCAAAGCTATTCTCTCACACAACCACAATGCCACCATTAAAATCAGGAAGCTGAGCTTCTACATGGACACTAACTATTCATCAAACCCCATTCAACCTTTGCCAATTATCCCAGGAATGTTTTTGATAGCAAAGCATTCTGGTTCAGAATCACGTTACATTTAGTTGGGCATCTCCCTTTAGTTTCCATCTGTGATGGTTTCCTCAGTCTGTCTTTGACTTTCATGACCTCGACACTTTTGAAGGGCATAGGCCGGTTCTTCTGTTAAATATCCACCAGCGTGTTTCTCTGAGTTTTCTCATGGCCTGCTTCAGCTCCTCCATGTTTAGCAGGGACATCAGAAGTGAAGGAGAGTTCTTGTTCTAGCTTGTCAGATTTCGTGTAATTTAGATTTTTCTCATTACTGGAGGGTGAATCTTTGGTTATTTGATAGAGTTTCAAACCAGTTTCCCCCTGGTTTCTTCACTGTGAAGCTATTTATTTCTGTTTATAATTAACAAACTCTTTATGGAGAACTTTGAGACTGTGTAAATAATGGGAATGTGTGCCCTGTACCATTCTATGTCGACGGTGTTTGACTTTCTTTATGATTTTTTTTTGGTACTGGGGATTGAACTCATGACCTTGCACTTGCCAGATAGGTGCTTGTGCTGCTGACCTAAATCTCCAGCTCTTTATGATTTTCACAGAGGCTCACAGCTGAGAGTTTGCCTTAAGTCTTAGAGGAGACTTTGCACTTGGACTTTTTAGAAATGCTGAAACTCTTAGGACATTGGCAACTCTTAGAGTTGGACTAAATGCATTTTGCATAAAGGGATGCATGTGAATTTTTTTGGGGGGGGGCTAGGGGTGGAATGTTGTGGTTTATATCTAGACCTCCCTCAGCTGCCTCATGCCCTCATAAGCAGCACGTCTGGAAGGTAATTGGATTATGGGGACTTACACTGACTTGCTGTGAGGAGGCAGGGTCTGGTCAGAAGAGGCAGGTTAGTGGCGGTGTGGCCTGGAAGGGTTTATCTCCCTCGCTGGCTGGTTCTTTCACTCTCTCTTTCCTGGATGCCTTGCCACAGGCAGCTATCCTCTGCCACACCCTGTGCTGTGCTGCTCTGCCTTGAAGCCAACTATGCACTGAAACTGCTACCAGCTGGGAACCCAAACTTCTCCTCCTTTAGGTTGTGGGAGTCGAGTATTCTGTTCCAACGATGAGGAAAGTGACTAGAACAGTGTAAATATCTTTTTACCCCCAAACTTTCAATTCATGCATTTGCATATTTTAATCTCTATAAACCCAGGATTTATATTGGGTCAGAGGATGATAAGCTGTTGTTATCATTGATTTGGTACTCTTGCTCTTTAGGTTGGCCCGTTGGTATCATGTCAAGTGAGCCTCTGCATTCTTTTGAGTTTTCCCATCAGTCATTGAGCACTTTGTTCATTTTCAGCAAACCAAGGTATTCTTCACGGATTTCTCTGTGGAGCCCTGCTTTCTTGTCTGGAAGCCACGATCTGGGTGCTAGGTGTGCTCATTGCTACTGGGGTGTCATGGATGTAAGCTTCTCTCAGTGGACACACATACAGAAGCATATATTCGTACATTCACATCTATATTCATTATATATACCTTATATAATATTTGATTAATTTTTAATGCTTGCCGTTGTGGAGTAAATTTGTAAGGTATTTTTAGCTGATAGCCATATATCTCTCTCTGCGTAAGGTTGGCATTCATGCAAGAGGGGCCAAGGGCCAGGCTAAAAATGAGGAGATTGTGGATGACAAAGCTCGCACTAGCTCCTCTAGTTCTGGTCACATTTTCTGTTGTTATCACAAAATATCTGAGACTGGATGATTAAAAAAACAAGTTTATTTTGGTTCATGATTCTGGAAGTTGATAAGTCCAAGAATATGGTGCCAGCCTCTGCTGTCTTCCGGTGAGGACCTTGTGACACCCCAACTCATGGCAGAAAGTGGAAGAATGCATCAGTATGTGCAAAAGAGGAAAACACAATGGGAAGAATTGCTTTATAACAGCCTGCTTTTGGGGTAATTAATCTAGTCCCTTGTGATTTGCATTAATCCCTCAAGCAACCTAATCATTTCCTAACACTATCACAATGGAAACAAAATGTCAGCATGAGTTTCGGGGGCACACACCATGTTAAAGCCATAGGAACACTCCATAGGGCATGTTCTAGTTTTCTCCTTTTCCATTGATATAACTGTCCACCGTGACAGTGAGGAACCTGGCTTCCATTGTATCATCTCTCATTGCATTCAGTTATTTGATCAAAATCTTGTATGTAACCCTATTGCCCTCCCAAGTGCAGATGGCCATCTTATCCTGTCAAGCTCCAACATCCTGTTCTGGATCAACCTCTTTCATGATCACATCCTCAACCTACTTAGGCTATGAACCCCATGCTGGGCTATCCCCCACATTTCAGATGCTTTCTCACCCCCTGGTGCTCTAGCATATGCACTGGGCCACCTCCCAACCCTTTGCCCTTCTCAGTCTTTGACAACTCACAGTGCCCCAGCTTCCACTCTGGCTTCTGCTCAATCTTGCATAGGTGGCAGTTTTCTTGGCCCCAGATAATGGTGTTTAGGCTAAATTGTTCTGGAAGGGAAAGGAAGAGTG